>JACXGJ010007799.1:0-29177 GCA_016801105.1 Esox niger
AATTCAACAACGGTCAGTATTTATAACAGTTAAAGGGGTGTGGTATAATGCTGCACATCTGTGCTAACTCAATGGAATACATTCCCTTTGTTCTATTACAACCTAGGCCTCACACAAAGGGCAGGCTGTCCTTCTCCACATGGGTAACCTCTTCAACTCTGTTAGGGCTTACAGCATCCGGACAGACAATAGATGCCCTGAAAAGCTATACAGATGTGCATATCAATGAGTAACCCAATAATCTGCCGATTCCAGTCAATGATGCTCCCAGGCAAATACCAGATCCCCCTCTCCTACATTTCCTAAGGAACAAAGGACAGATACCCCTATTCAGAACATCTCATGATCCCCTGTATAATATAGACATGTGTGTCACAACCACAGACCAGAGTTACATACTATGTAATAGATAAGCAAACATGTCTCCAATGTACATTAGCTAAGAAATTACCACAACACTATCAAATAATGTTCAAATAGTTTCATTTTGGATATGCTATACCACTTTGTCCTAAACATTACTACTCCCCCTTTCTGACTGAACTGAAGAAATGTATTGCTGATCAGGATATGTTTTTATTGCTGTTCAGTAACAAAATTCATCTATAGTAACAAACATATATTTTTTCACTCTTCAAAGGTCTTAAAAAGCCTTGGTTGCCCATTAGTACTTCAGTGTTCTGACACTTTGTTAATGTGAGTAGTTTGTGAAATCATGATAATCTCTTTGCAGGCTGTCAGGCTGTCTGGTCACAAAGGAAGGCTGTGCTTCTCTGGTCTCAGCTCTGAAGTCAAACCCCTCACATCTGAAAGAACTGGATCTGAGCTACAATCACCCAGGAGACTTGGGAGTCAGACTGCTCTCTGCTGGACTGGAGGATCCACACTGGAGACTGGAGAAACTCCAGTAAGTCCTGTAGATGTTTTCTGAATCAGTAATCAGTAATGTGGTATTAAGTTGTCTGGTTGTTTTGCATTATGTAATATGTGTCAAATACAGACCTGCCTTCCTGTAATCATTTTGTGTAACATGAACAATAATTCTACATTTGAGTAAACATTATTTACTGTAATCATGTCATTAATCAAACAGGTGTGACTCATAATCATGTCATTAATCAGACAGGTGTGACTCATAATCATGTCATTAATCAAACAGGTGTGACTCATAATCAGGTCATTAATCAAACAGGTGTGACTCATAATCATTTCATTAATCAGACAGGTGTGATTCATAATAATGTCATTAATCAGACAGGTGTGACTCATAATCATATTTGTATATTCGAAAATAGAGGCAGTAAGACACTAACTCAAGATCAGTGACAGTCTTTCTGCCGTACAGTTCAGAAACACCCTTTTTATGAAGAAGGTGGGACTACATCTCACAGAATAACTGACCTTTGAACTACACTTGATTATGGTATCAATCAGCCTGGTCTTGTTTCTTTGATTTGTTTATCAATGTATTTATACATCTGGTATTTTCCTACTGTCTAAATACATGATCTCAGTACTTTACTATCAACACAGTAGGTAGCAAGTGATTTTCCACTCTCCTATACAGTGGTATCATTAATCAATACATCAACTCAGTACATTTCTATAATAGTCTCATGATCACCGTCACTCAGGGTGACACATTCTGTCATTTTTCCTTCCCAATGTTCCTGCTTCTCCTTACCATCAAAGTCAGGGTCCTGGAACTGGAAAAAGCCTTGTATCATATGACTTTAGAGATCATACACAATCTGATCACCATTATGTCTGCATGGAAAGAGCACTGAGTATTTTAATTCTTTATTGGTCAGTGTGATTTGAGGAAAGAATCTGTCTCTTCTCCCCATACATTTGACAAGAAGTCAGGACGTGTAGTTTGGTTTCAACCTGGTTTTCTGGGTATTGGGTTCTTTGGGGTTCATTTGAGATGCCATAAGGAAGTATCCTTCAAAGGAAGGATTTTAATAAGAAATGTTGCATTCAAAATGTGCCTCCAGGTAACAAAAGATGTCATTTCTTAACAGAAATTCTGTCGGCATTTACCAGAATGCATTAGGAGTCTGTTCCATTTTTTTTTTTAATTAACTCCAGATATTGGCCAGGGTAAGGTGGCACAGCCTGAATGATGGTAAAAACATCCTATTAAAAACGTCCTATTACTGCTCAGGTGAACTTGGGAAAGCAACTAATGGCAGCTGGTGACTGCAGACTCTGGACCCTGGTTTGTACATGGTGGATCCATCTAGGTGATTTACTAGAAACTACTTTCTCCTGATGGTTTAGGTATTATCAGAATTGTATAAATCATACACCTTAAGATCTGCCAATCTGCCAACAGTCAGTCGGTCCTATTTGAGTAGAAGACTAAAAGGGATTTAGTAGTAATTCAAATGTTTGTATTGAAAACCACATGAGAATAACCTGTTGCTTTCATTGTTGTCCAATGGACCAGACGTCACACCACATCACCTTGATACGATGATGTCACTTAACGGGTTTCACTCTGACCAATCAGCAATCTACACCAGGACCTGAGACGGATGATGTACAACTACCTCCCCTTGGTGTTAATAAACACCAGGACATGAGAAGGATGATGTCCAATAGGTAGGTACCAATTGTCAAGTTAAGCAGACTGGCATTTTGGTACTATAGGAGTAACGTTTTACATAGCGTTATTTCACAAATCGGAAAATGTCAAATTAAATAGGGTTAGAAAAATAAAGAAATAAAAATACAACTCCCCTGCTGTCTGTTTTCCCCATGTCCCCATTGGCTCCTGCTAGTGCAGCTGGGGATGGTCTGAGTTGTGTTGGGTGTATTTCATGTAATCTTCCTTCCTGTTTGTCCTGCTCTCCTTCACACTAGTGGCCAGTGCTTTTCAAGCCTTACTGATGCTGTGTCGTCCTCTCTGTGATGTTGTTAGCCATTCTGGTGCCCCACATTTGTCATTTGATGTGTTTCCACTACCATCTGTACAGTACCGTCCTACGACCCCAAAGTCAAGTGTGTTCAGCTCCTCTGTATGCAATGGCTGCTGGTCTTTGGCAGTCTTGAACACTCCATCATGTTGGACTAATCTGTCACTCACCTCTCCTCTGATGAGGTGGAGCTGGAACTTGAAAATGTTCTTGTCAAAAAAGCTTTGGAAATGGAAAATGGATATAAAACAAATATCTGGTGTTTGTTCAGGGAAAATACCCTCACATTCAGGTTGCCATGTGACAAACACACATTCTGGAGGTCGTCAGACAGACTTTTTTTATTTGGTGTACAAATTATATTTCAAATGTTCTCGTCAATAGGTCTCCCAAAAACATTGTATAAAGATGACAGTGATATATATATAGAATTGGGTGAAGGCAGAGAGCAAGGTACACCCTTTGATTTAATCAAAAATGTAACATTTCATTGATGGTGATATAGACAAAGCAGCAATCCAGGTACAACAGTCTGAAAACGTCTTGACACCCTCCCTGTGAACGGTGTTCCAAGTTGTCCAGCTGACTCTGGAATCCCCATTGGGGAACGATTTCTCTGACCAAGACCTTTGCTCTATAATAATAATTTCCTTTTTTCATGTGATAAGCTTCCATCCATCCTGAGAATCGGTCAACGATAATCAATACCTTCATATCCTCCAGACTTTAGTAGAGTTATAGTGGATATTATAAGTCCACACACCCCTGTTATAATGCCAGGTTTTTGTGATGTAAAGAATGAGACGTCCTCTTGACTTTGGTAGAGTTATATATTTATTTGTAGATTACTTTCACTTTCGTGCTGCTGTCTATACATTGTTCACAATTTGCTATGATCGCTGTGGTTTCTTTTTGTGCTCCATCATCCTACAAATCGATACATCATAAGTTGTATATTTACAGTGGCCTGTAGCCACACTCTAGGTGCCCTCATTGGGGCTATAAACATCCAAATCACATCAAGGAACTCTAGTTGATGTCTGTATAGAATTAGACCATCCCCAAGGTTGTGTGATGGATGATTGATAATTGAGAGTGGAAACTCCTTTGACATGGTCACATTCACACTTTCATTGACAGAGTTGTCGACCAATGAACTCCAAGACACGGACTATGTCACCTTCTACTGGTGGGATGAACAGAGCGACAGACACACACAGTCACACACTCAGAAAGACATATTGGTGGACAGAAAACTAGACCAACAGATACATGGGTTGACAGACAGCTGGAGCTGGTAGACAGACAGCTAGACAGACAGATACATGGGTTGACAGACAGCTAGAGCTGGTAGACAGACAGCTAGACAGACAGATACATGGGTAGACAGACAGCTGGAGCGGCAACATTAGTAGGACGTCTGTGAAAGAAACATGTTGGTGGGAACTAAGGAGAGGAAGGATATTGTAAATACTGACATGATGTGAAATTGATGCAGAGAGGCAGCGATGGAGACAGGAGAAAGTGTACAGTGATTTTAATGAACAATGATTTTTACAAGGTAAAGAGAGTTGGAGAGAGATGCAGGGGTGGAGCTTAGCTTTCTCTCTCATGTGTGTGAACCTCATGTCCGAAGGCCCACCGCTCAGCGCTAAAATCTCACTACTACCTGAACTAAAAGATAGAGGCAGATAAAATATTTAAAACGTACAGTGATGTAAAACATGCCAACCAACAGCCTCATCACCCACAAGGTCTTTGTGGAGCAGCTGTGACTGAGTTGTTTGGGGTCTCCTGAAGATGTAACCATCCAGAGGAAGACTGGACACATCTTGTTCCAATCTCCACTGCTTCCAGATAGGGCACATGTAATGAGTTCCAAAGGAAATAAAGGCACCCCCTATTCAAGGCACCCCATAAAACAAAAACAAAATCCACAGTACAATAAATAAGGGAGGACTGCCCTCTTGTGGTGGCTTTTGTAAGTACAGTACAATTTATTTGATTCCAGGACCACATAGGGGCTTTTTGAGTGATTATCAGAGTTGTTGAGAAAAAATCTAATGTGGATGAAAGTAACAAAAAATTGCCTGTTAATAATATTATTTTATATTATCCAAACTATACAACTTGTAGTTTTTTCTGAACCCCTGGGGAATCCAAATGCAATGTTAAACAGACAACCTATGTATTTCACTATTTCTTTTCAGTGAAAAACCAAAACATGTGATCTTCTGTCTGACTATTTCACATTATTACTCATGTAACAGTTGGACAAAATGTGTTTTAATACATCCTTCATGTAGCTGAGGGTCTGCAGAATCCCAGAATATAAAGCCCTTCCTTCAACTATAAAGGATGACCATCTGATAATCCTAAATGTCAAGACACTGACAGACGGACTTGAAACTGCTAGTTGATTGAGGGTTTATATCTACTAAGCTTTGTCAACATTGTAACAACAGCAGATAACTTCAATAACTTCATCTAAGGGCACATTTGAAGCTGTTACCAAAGTAACCACAATATAGCCAATACATTCAGCACCATTGACTGCAGTCAGAAATTAACCTGTATGAATCGATCTGCACCACTGAAAGCACAAAGCGGTCAGGAAACATCCTATTTCTGTGAAAAATAGCCTATTTTATAAAACCTAAATAAGTCAATCAATCTCTTGAAGGAAACACAGCTAATGACCCAGTAGTTACATGCTTGCTGAAGTTATGAACGGTGTCAAAACTGACGTGGTCGACCAGTATTTTAAATGACCCGCCTCCCACAGGTCTATTAAAAACATCAGCAAATCAATCAAGTGGCTCATTAAAACACATTACTTAAATGTAATCATTCCTGTTTACAGTATTCAACAGTATATGATGTGTATGTGCTTACTATTGTACTTCTAGCCTATTATAATAGTAATATAAATATGCAATGCATGACAGTGACTATTTATAAAATATTAAGGAATTGTAACTGTAATAATGAAATGTCACTTCTACCATGCGTTTGTATTGTAGATTGTTTTGTACATGTCCCAGGTAAGATGGCTGTCAAATTGCACCACACTGATTTATAGGGCCTCTATGACATCAGCCATGTTCTATTATATATGTGGGTAACTATAGAAAGAACCACGCTTTGAAACATTTGTTGGTGAAACCATAAGTGGAATCATTTATCATATAGCGTACCTTGAGGGTTATCCTGGCAGAAGCAGAGAATATGGCTACGGTGACATGGCAGTTAAGGTTGGGCCTGGTGCTCATTCTAGTGGATGCTCAAAAAATGTGTCAGGATCTGACCCTGGTGTGACTGTACCAACCAAGCTTTGGGTTCTGATTATTGTCTGTCTTAATATTAGGAATGGATCATGGCTTTCATTTCTAGTTGGATATTTGTGAAATAAACTCTTGAAATATGAGTACAAGTATCTTTAAACAATACTGTTGATGTTATGTTCACTACCACCAAGGACATCTTTAAATAGTTGTTGGACCAGACTTATATGAGCTTTTTGTAATATAATGGGGTGATAAACTGACAGGTTGATAATGGATTTTCCTACATTTGTGCGCCTACTGACAATATTTCACAATGCCTATATCAAATGTACATAATGTTTTATTTCCTAATAATACATTTTCTCTCATCTGCACTGTTTTCTAAGAAACCATGTATTTGTATAGTGTTTAAATTATTGTTTGTGCATTGAGTTGTTTAATTATAGTTTGTTATGGTTTGTTTCATTTGCACTCCAGGTATTTTGTTTGTCATACTCAAATACACTATGAATGATGTATTTTCAGTGCCATCGATTCACACAGGGTGAGGAAGGACACTGGGAACCAAGAGCGTGGCCAAAATGTAACCAAACTGACCTTCTAGTTCTGGATAGACATTGTTTTTCTAAAACTCATCATTAAACATAAGTGTTGAGAAGAGAAATAGAAAACAAAAGTAAATAGGGTCTATTAACATACACTGTTTTATTGTTGTCACAGTGCTGGGGATAGGACACAGGCGCAGAGATGAGCTTGTGGTAGATATTTTTTTTAATGGAAACAAAACAATAGCAGCTACCGGTGAGTTTGGGCAATGGCTAAACAGCAACCATAAACCAAAATGATCCACACAGTGTGGGCAAACATTCATCATAAATGGGTTCCCCAATTGGAGGCAACGACCTACACCTGCCTCCATTTGGGGAGACCAAAGTTAAATAGAGATGCCTAGAGGCACCTCTTTTTGTCCTGTCCTGACTATGGCCCCAGCCCAGTGCAGAGATGGCTAGGGGCATAGCCAGGATGTGACAGTACCCCCCCCCCCCCCCAAGGCGCGGGCTCTAGAACACCATAGCAGGAACAACCCGGGAGAGGGAGGCGCTGAGGCAGGGACGGGCCGGAAGGGGGAGGCGCTGAGGCCGGCACGGGCCGGGAGAGGGAGGCGCTGAGGCAGGGACGGGCCGGAAGGGGGAGGCGCTGAGGCCGGGACGGGCCGGGAGAGGGAGGCGGACAGACCTCGGCGGGCGGCTGCGGCTTCGGCTCCTGGGCAAAATAAAGTGTTGGACCCATTTTTCATCAGCAGAAATGGTGCATGAATACGTGTATTTCCTGGTTCATGAGCATTTCTCCTTTGCCAAGATAATCAATTGACCTGACAGGTGATTAAACAGCATCATCTTGTACACCTTGGGCTTGGGACAATAACTGAGCAGTTTTGTTAAACATGCAGTTCTCTAACATGCAGTTCTCTAAAACATGCAGTTTTATTAAACAACAAAATGCCACAGATGTCTCAAGTTTTGAGTGTCCAATTGACATGCTGAATGCAAGCAAGTCCACCAGAGCTGTTGCCAGAGAATCAAGTGTTCATTTCTCTAAGACATTTCTGCAAGGTGAATTGCATGGTGAGGCTCTAGGAGCTTGACCCCTATCTACAGCTGAGAGATATTGAGCATGAAAAGTAATTGAATTAAGCTTCACACAATGTATGAGAGTACTAAACTATCTCTGTATGAAGGACACTAGGTAAGATATGTGATGCTCCATTACTGATGGGTCCCAAACACCCTGTCCATACCACCTGCTAGGAACTGTGTATGTGACTGTCAGAGGACTCTCTGAATAGACCTTTGGGTCATAGGTTGGAATACGCCACACAAGGGGATTTTGTCCTTTCTGTTCTCTCTCTCCTTTCTGTTCTCTCTGTCCTTTCTGTTCTTTCTGTTCTCTATGTTCTCTCTGTTCTCGATCCACCTTGAACCTTTGTAGACTTTTTTCTCTACGCCTTTGATGCTGTTGCAGTCCTTTTGATTTTATTATAGATACAACATCATTCATATTTACATTGGACCTTCTGTCCTCCGTTTCCTCAATCTCTTTTACAATCTGTTCACACTCATTCTGTCTCTCTCTTTCCACCTCCACCATTTCCCTTGGTGTCTCCATTTCCTCTCTCTGTATTGCTTTCTCCCACTCTCTTCTCTCTTGCAATCTTTATCTGTAACTTCCCTGATTTCACCCTCTGTCTCTCTCTTTCCATCTCCATTTCCATTTATCTTTCCCTTTCCTCCTCAATCTGATTCTCTTTCTCTCACTCTCTCTCCTCTCTTGCAATCCTTAGCTTCTCTCTATTCTTACTCTGTGTCAGTCTTTCCAAGAGGATTGACATGAAATACTCTCTCCATCTTGCATTTACTTTTTCAGTCTGTTTTGGTTCCTTCTCAAGTCTAATTCGTTCTTTCTCTTTTTGTATGTCACTCTCACTCTCTGATTCCTTTTCCGTCATGTCCAGTTGATTCTGTCCACCCCCTTCCCCACTTTCCTTTATCTTTTTGCCTTTGAACCTCATGGTTGCTTTAGGGAGGATATTCTCTTTATCTAATTCTAGCTTCTGTCGCTTGATTGTCTTGAAGTTTTCCTCCAATTCATATTGTTTTTGGTTAATCTCTATCTGTTTATCCATGGTTTGTTTAATGTCTTTTTCTCTTCCATCTTTCTTTGTCTCTCTGTTTCAATCACCTAATCTCTCTTAACCAGTATTCTCATTCAATCCAATATTTTCTTTAATTCTCTTTTTTCTCTTGCTGAAGTAAATGTTGGTTAAATTCTTTCATTCTGTCTTTTATGCGCTTCTTTTGCACTTTCAAGTGTTCTTTCATATTGAATTGATTTACTTTTCATGCCTTCTTTCACACTGTTAACCTCTCTCTTCATGTCGTTGAGCTGTTTGTTGACCAGTTTAACTCCCTCACTCTCTGCGATATGCACAGATCTTTCTTTTTCATATAACTGCTTCTGTTCATGTTTTTTCAATATTTCAACCTTACTCTTCAACTCATTTAGCCGTTTGTTGACTTGTTGAACGTCTTCTATTTTTGCAATATGCATTTTTCTTTCTCCTTCAAATGACCTTTTCTGTTCAAACTCGTTCAGCCTCTCAACCTCTATATTAATTTCTTGCACCTTTTTGTTGAACATTTTGACTTCCTTACTATCTGTAATATAAATGATTCTTTCTTTATTAAATTATTTTAGTTGAGTATCTTTCATTTTCTCAACCTCTCTCTTTAGGTCCTTTATCTGTGTGTTGACCAGTTTAAATTCTTCAATATTTGCGATGTGTATGTTTTTTTCTCCTTCAAATGACCTTTCCTGTTCAATCTCTCTCAGTCTCTTAACATCTCTCTCCAAATCTTGTACTGTTTGGTTGAACAGTTTAACTCTCTCGCTTTCTAGATTAGGAATGTCTTCATCTTTATTACAAGACTTGTTTAATCTCTCTCAATCTCTCAATCTCTTGTGTCAATGATTAAATCGTTTCCTCATCCTGTTTTGCATTCTCATTTATTCCTTGTCTCTCCAATCTTGCTTTGATTTCCTCTTGATTTGTCTCAATTTGTTTCTCGGCCCAGGCAAGTCGTGGTCTCAGCTTTAATCTATCAATTTCTTACTGAAATAAAGCGTTACATTTGTTATAATACGACCAATACATCATTTTAATCGCTATAACTAGACTAATATTAAATATAGACATTATTAATAAGGATTTTGTACGACTGATGAGAGCCAAGTATAACCAAGATTGGTTATATTTTAATAGCATTATATAATGTAGTACACGATTGCTAGATGCCCTGAAAGCACAGTCCATGATTTTTTACCACTGTGTGTAAAACAGGAATCTGACAGTCGTTGCTACAGTAGCTGACTTTCAGTAAGTAGTTCAAACAAAGGATATGTTAGACATTTCTTTACTCCTACCGCTCAATACAATAAAACACATTTCTAAACTAGCCTTCATTTTCGCTGCATTGGATTCCAGGTCACACTTTATGTTAGCAAGCGGTTAGCTGACGTTTGATAGCTAGCTACAGTAACATCAACCAGTGTTTGCAACTGTTTGAATACGAGTCAATGAGAGAAGCTTGCAATGCAATTTCTGTTGTGTTGCTGCTGGCAAGATGGCAGGTATCGTGTCTTTCATCTGAAAGGCACTCAGTGTGCGTAGGTTAATACAGTAGCTGAATTTGCAGAGCTACAGTAGCACGCAAATCAATGGCGTAAACTAAAATAAAATTACAGCACTACGTTTGGTGTCCCCCTCAAGAACTGCTCTAAAAACGTTTATGTAATTGTCCCTTCCAAAGTAGATATCAGATTTTCACCCCTGCCAATCAAATGGACTGAGAGTTAGATAAAGCCATAAAAACTGGAAAAAATCAATAACAGGAAGGGTTAGACCATCTGTACAAGTTAATGGCAAATAAATTACATCTGTATTCTTTGAAAATACAGTGTCATATTGGATTAGTACAGCAGGCTAGAGTCAACTTGTATTTTTTACACACATTTTCTTTTTTTTAATCCCCCAATTTCTAATATACACTCACCAAAAGGATTATTAGGAACACCTGTACAATTTCTCAGTGTATATTGTTGTGGCAATTTCTTAACTAATGTATTTTGGAGACATGTTTGCTTATCTATTACATAGTATGTAACTCTGGTCTTTGGTTGTGACACACATGTCTATATTATACAGGGGATCATGAGATGTTCTGAATAGGGGTATCTGTCCTATGTTCCTTAGGAATGTGATTGTGGGGGACGGTAGGGGCAGTTGTCCCTTTAGGTAAACACAACAGGGAACAACATGGCAGGATACTGTAAGCCCTAAATGAGTTGAAGAGGTTACCCATGTGGAGAAGGACAGTATGCCCTTTGTGTCAGGCCTAGGTGGTAATAGAACAAAAGGAATGTATTCTATTGAGTTAGCACATAGGTGCAGCATTATATCACACCCCTTTGACTGTTATAAATACGAGCTGTACATGTAATTTACCTCAGAGACTCCTCGAATGATTATTCGGTAAGCATTTGACGCGTCTCTCTATTTGCAAATAAACTGCTAATTGTGCCAAGAGAATTTTGTTTCTGTCTTACTCCTTTGAGTGTCTATCGGTGAAATTTCCATCACAATATCGAACCCATTCGAGAAGGTGTTGCATACCATGAAACTCACCACCAACATCGGCACACATCACAACTTGGAACAATGACTGACAAATTAGGGGAGCAGAGGAGAAACATTTAAAACCTGTTGCACTTAGTGCAAAAACAGTCAATTTCCGCCTAAAATTATGTACCCAAATCTAAATGCTTGTAGCTCATTACCTGAATACAGTAGACATATTTTTGGTTCCATTTGAAAGGAGACACTCTGAAGTTTGTAAGAATCATTAATGCTTGAAAGTAAAACACAATAGATGTAGCAGAAGATAAAACAAACCAAAAACATACATTTTTGTTTGTATCATCATGTTTGAAATGCAGTGGGAAGGCCATGCATTGAGATAGGAGGCTGGAAACACTTCACTTATATTCCAATAAATTGCAGCAGACTGTTGTTAAAGTTTTGGGCAGCTACATTGAATGACCATAGAGCTGCAAAATATTTTGTAAGAGGACCCCAAAGTGTCCTTTTTGATTGTCCCCAAATCTACCCAAGTGGACAAATTGGATTAATGATTAAATTCCCAACCATACAACAGAGATTATTCAAAAATAATCTCTGTTTGTAATAACAAATAAGGTTTACACACTACCAGAAATGTCATACATGGTGTATCATTAGTTTCCCTTCATACAGGTAGTTTCCCTTCATATACAGTGGATATAAAAAGTCTATACACCCTGTTGATGTGATGTAAAAGAATGACATGAAAGAACATTTTCCACTTGTGACCTATAATGGGAACAATTCATTTGAAAAACAAACTGAAGGCTTCAAGGGGGAACAATGAATACAACAACATGGCATTTTACCAGTGGTATGTAGACTTTTTATATCCCAGCTTGGCCCAACAAACGACGGAAAAAAACAGACAAAACAAGACGCCTGAAAAATAGCACAAGACAAAGAACACTTCTTTCAACTTGTGTGTGTATATATATATATATATATATATATATATATACACACCCACAACTTTTTATATGGGCTGTGTTGCTGAAATACATATTTGTGTGTTTATTTGTTCTTTAAGTGTATATTTTTTATATTTACATAATACAACACTTACTACCCAAATAAAAATAATGTTTTAGGTGTATCCACGCATACACGTACACACATATATATACATATATATATATATATACACACATACATATACATATACATTCATATAAACAACAATTATTTATTTTACTTACCGATCTAAAACGGGATCTTTTCTTTCCAAGAACAGTTCTCCCTTGCCAGAATCAAAACTGTGTTTACTTAGAGAATCCTTGTCTAGCTCTCCGTCACTCTCTCGCTGAATCTCCTCTAAAATCTCCTCCAAGTTTGTGTACTAGGTATTGGATTTCATTTTCCCACTTTTAGGAGCCATGTTCAAATTAGAAATGTTTCAAATGAATGGAAAAACAACAAGAAGTAACTACTGTGTATTAACAATAATGTGCGCAACGAAAATGCTAATGCGCTCTCACGTCCAAATAAACCAGGGGTGGGTGGTTACGCAAAGCTCTAGATTCCAGCCCTTTCATACCACAGTGGAAATTTACACATCACAAGAAAGGCCAGCTCATTGGCTTTCGAGCTAGCTAAGTTTCAAATGAATTGGTCATTATTGGTGGAAGGTAGTGTCATTGAAGTTTGTGTTGGTCTTATTGGTGTGTAAAGTGAGGCGCACTATGTGGGTTCACTGAGGTATTGCTGAGACAATTTGCTGTGTAGAATCTTGGCATGAGGCTAGTTAGCTTCTTCAGTGTCTTATTATTAGAGACATACCTAATATCACGGGGAAAAACATGTTTTATGGTTTAAATATCATGAATAGTTTTTTTGCAAGTTGATCAAGTCATATTTCATTCTGCGACGCATGGATCCTTTTTGAGAAATAAAACGGATTTCACCAAGCAAAAAGAATCTCTTGTCCTCTCTGGGAACAAAGGAATTGGAAATCTGCGGAGATTCAGTAATGTAAGTAGAATATTTTCCGTGATACATGAATGTATGAATCCCGGTGCTTACCGAAAAGTGTTTTGTTGTCGTTGACTATCGTGAAACAGTTGCACAGTGTTTCGTCATAGTAATAGCTATTTTAAATTGGTCATTCTAATTAGTTTAATGAGATTCCAAGCTTTCTGAAAATATGAGACATGCCTATACCAAAAATAGTATATTTTACGACTCGTCGCAGTTTTTGTCACATGCCCCAAATTGAGTCTGAACCGTCCCGTCGACGGTAGAGGTTTATACACACACTAATTACCTAGTTGGGACCTAGTGTGAGAGAAAATTGGGGACAAGACAAATGAAGGAGACCGGGATGAGTTTGTGACCATTGGGAAGTAGGGAACAGTGGGAGATGACGGAGCAGTCCGTAACATCACCATCACAGTACCCCCGGATTCCTGACGGGCCAAGAGCATGTGAGAGAAACCAGACCCCCACCAAAACAAGCTGGACACAGGCAGGGGAGGCGGGGCCAGCAGAACGGACAGTGGAGGCGGAGTGGCCATGGACAGGACACACCTGACCCCTGAGGGTCAACACCATGGACAGGACACACCTGACCCCTTAGGGTCGACACCATGGACAGGAAACACCTGACCCCCGAGGGTCGACATCATGGACAGGACACACCTGACCCCCGAGGGTCGACACCATGGACAGGACACACCTGACCCCTGAGGGTTAGTACCATGGACAGGACACCAAAGAAACACACCAACTGTCACTGGATGGTTCTAGATGTATCTGGTGTAGTCTGCCCTGCTCCCACACAGCTTCATCAGGTCTAATCAAATTATCTGAATGACTGGAGAGAGAAGGAAACACGTAAAGAAGCGTCAACAGTATCCACTGTATGTTTTTCCATGTTGCAGCCTGTAGACTGACTCCTTGTTTTCGGTTGAAATTAAAGGCCCTTGACCACATCTCCAAACGTTACCTGTTTCTGTGTCTTTTCCATGTCCTGCTACAGAGCCCAATACCCAGAAAACCAGGTTGAAACCAAACTCCACTTCCTGACATCCTGTCAAATGTATGGGGACAAGAGACAGTTTCTTCCCTCACATAACCCTGACCAATAAAGAATTAGAAGAATATCCAGTATTGACCAGATCCCAAATCTATTGGGTGAAATAATAAAAGGCCTTCAGATAGAGCACCAAGGATTTAATAAACACAATATATTGTACACTTTATTTATGTTATTTACATTTATATACAGTTTTGCACTTGTTAATATACATAATATATTATAACAGATACAAAAAGTGCATCGGTGTATTGTTTTTGGTTTTCTGGAAATTTTATTCTCATTTTGTCTCTCATAGTTGAAGTGTACCTATGATGAAAATTACAGGCCTCTCTCATTCTTTAAGTGGGAGAACTTGCACAATTGGTGGCTGACTAAATACTTTTTTGCCCCACTGTATGTCATGCAATTGAATGCAAATTAAGTACTTAAAACTCATAGAATGTGATTTTCAGAGTTTTTGTTTTAGATTCCGTCTCTCACAGTTGAAGTGTACCTATAATAACAATTACAGAACTCTACATGCTTTGTAAGTAGGAAAGCCTGCAAAATCAGCAGTGTATCAAATACTTGTTCTACCCACTGTATTTACTCACTACTAGTGAGTTATTGTCAGTGTTTTACTACAGTGTCCTACTGAACATGACCATGATTAGAGTGAAACATCATGTTGTATTTGACACAGGGACCATTTGACAGAGAGACACTAAGGAGTTACAGTTTTTTAAGATTGTTTACACACTAAAATAAAAATGTCCACACAATTTGCAAAATTCTACTCCAATGAGCAAAACACCTCCACATATTTGCACAACATTACACACAATGTCTGCTTCACCCTTTTTGCAAAACATTACACACAGTGATTTTTAAAACTGTAAACACATTTTCACACCTTAGACACAGATAAGGATTGTAAGGTTGCTTCCTTGTCATTACAAAGCACTGGATTGCCAATGACCACACTAATGAACGAATTGGATAATCACAACCACCAGGTATGGAAGCACACATGTGCTAATTTGAAAACGCAGCACTCAGTTGTGCTATAAAAGGCAGCAGGTGAGTACACCTGTCTTCACCAAAAATGGAAGGAGAAGAAGAAGAAGAAGAGTGAGAATGAGAGGGGGAGCTCAAAGAGGAGATGAAGGCGGTAGAGGAAGAGGAGAAGAAAGAGGTAGAGGAAGAGGCCTAGGAAGAGGAGAAGGAGGTAGAGGAAGAGAAGGAGATAGAGGAAGAGGTAGAGAAGGACTTGAAGGGTTGATAGAACCTGAACCAAGAAGACGAGGACCAAATTTGACTTGAGAAATCCGTGCAACACTTATTGACCATGTTATCAACCATGGACTGACACTGATGGAAGCTGGACAAAGAGTTCAACCAAATCTCAGCAGACATGCTGTTGCGTCAGTATTGCGTCAGGATTGAGGGTAGAGGAGACCAAGGTGGAAGGGGCCCTATGTTCACTCGTGCACAAGAGGCTGCCATTGTGAACATGGTTTTGGCCAATAATTGTATCAGGCTGCGAGAAATCCAAGCCAATATCATCAATGATGACAATATTTTCAATAACATCCAACGAGTCTCTCTGTCAACATTAGGTCGAATCCTAAAGAAAAATCAAATATACATGAAGCAACAGTATCAGGTACCATTTGACAGAAATTCAGAGAGAGTGAAACATCTGTGCAATGAGTATGTGGAGGTGTGTACTGTTCATCTTACTATGGTGTGGTATTGTGCACTGCTCATAATGTTCTGTCACAAACAAAAATACTGTGCAATAGATATTGAATAGCATCTTATTGTCTTTAATGTGTTTCAGAGAGTGTTGCAAATGGATGCAGCAGAAATTCAACATGAATTTATATATGTGGATGAGGCTGGATTTAACCTTGCGAAAACAAGAAGAAGAAGGGAGAAATGTATTTGGACACAGGGCAATCACCAATGTGCCAGGGCAGCGAGGGGGTAACATCACCATTTGCGCTGCTATCACACAAAATGGGGTCCTCCACCACCATGCAAATCTGGGACCCTATAATAAAAAAAATCTAATTCTTGCATTTCTTGACCGATTGCATGAGATTGTCACAGCATTACACCAAGTGGACCAGATGCGGTACATTGTCGTTTGGGACAATGTATCATTCCATCGGGCTGCTCTGGTCCAGAATTGGTTCCATGATCACCCTGATTCTGAAGTCTTTTACCTTCCCCTATACTCCCCTTTCCTGAATCCTATAGAAGAGTTTTCTTCAGCGTGGCGGTGGAAGGTATACGACCTGCGGCCCTATGACCGTTTGCCCCTCATTCAGGCCATAGAGCAGGCCTGTGATCTTATTGAAGCAGCTTCTGTGCAGGGGTGGATTCGTCACACAAGGCGATTCTTCCAACGGTGCCTTGCCAATGAAGACAAAGCCTGTGATGTGGATGAAATCTTATGGCCTGATCCAGCCAGACGGAGAGATGAATAGTTACAGTATTCTTGTTGGTTTTACAGTTGTTTTCTGTAATTTCTGAATACTTTTCTTTTCTTCAGGGTCAAAGTGTATGGACTGTAATTCATGCGTGTAAACAATTGAAAAAAAACTGTAATGACTGAAACATTAATAAAATGTTGGTCCTGTGGACCAAATTTGCATTTAAGTTAATGAGAAATCCTAAACAATAAACCATACCTCCTGTTGTGAAGGCCTTATTTTCAGGGCATGATTTTACCTTAACCTGAATGAAAATCATGCATATCTCTTTAAACCATGCCATTCATTATCATATTTCCCAACATGCTCTATTGTAGGTCATTTTCAATATATTGTTTTATCTACTTTAGTTTTTTTATTTAACCATTTTTAAAATGGGAGGTCATGCTGAGTCCAAGGGTTTCTTTTGCAGATGAGCCCTGCATCATCAACACAATTATTAAACATGAGGTATGGGAAGTTTAAAGAGAGTCTTTTCTACTGAACACAGGTAAGAACTTGTGGGTCATGGTCAGTGAATAAACAACATTACCTCTTATTTGGATATCCATAAGACAACGTCACAAATATTTAAATGCTATGTTATTTAGCAGACACTCATCATGCACAGTGAAAGAAAAAAGTATTTGATTCCCTGCTGATTTTGTATTTTTGCTCACTGACAAAGAAATGATCAGTCTATTATTTTAACAGTAGTTTTATTGGACAGCTCTTTGGTCTTGGCCATGGTGGAAAGTTTGGAATCTGATTGATTCATTGGTTCTGTGCACAGGTGTCTTTTATACAGGTAACAACCTGTTACATCCTAGCCATGCCGCTGGCCATCTCTGCACTGGACTGCTGCCCCCAATATGAGGCAGGTGTAGATCTTTGCCTACAATTGGGGAACACATTTATATTGAAGGTTTGCCCACAATCTGTGTGGATCATTTTGGTTTGTGGTTACTGTTTAGGTATTGCTCAACGTCACCGCAAGCTGCTATTTGTTTTGTTTGTTTATTTTAATAAAAACATGGATTTCTACAACAACTCCGTCTCTGTGCCTGTGTCCTATTCCCAGCACTGTGACACAACCTAAGATTAGCAGCACACTTCAGTGTGCTCTGTATCTCTGCTCGTTACCTGTATAAAAGACACCTGGGAGCCAGAAATCTTTCTAATTAAGAGGGGATCGAATACTTATTTCCCTCATTAAAGGTTTTTTTCTGCCTCTCACTGATTAAGAAAACCCACCATTAATAACACCAAGTATTAATACATTTTTGCCAGACCGTGTAAGCGGAGCCGGCTAAGAGCAAATGTCTCTTACTGAGTGAGTTAGTGACTGATTTAGCACTCCTTGTAAAATAGCGTATTGGTTAGTGAAGCGGACCTGCAAACTATAGGTCCTGTATTCGGATCTCCTCAGAGGCAAAGCGAAGCATGCATAATGAATTATTCCATATCGACGAAAACCTTGCTTGCTTAAACATTCTGTTTCTACATTATGGTAAGTCTCAAATAAAACAGTTTAAGGTTATATTGCAACTGTTTCTGGTGGATTTTTGCATGTGTTTTTGTGTGAGGATAGATAAGCACATTTGGAACAGTATATCTTTAGTCTCACTAGCAGTTGCTCAAGTCTTTTATGTATATTCCTAGGAAGTTAGTAGATACTAGTAAGCCTATTACTGGCAAGTAAGCTGCTAAAACAGCTAATGGCAAAAGCCATACATCTAATAGACGCTATGATGGAGGTAAATTTAATAAGAAACGTTAGTCAGTTTAACACAATGCTCAATGTTGACTAGCGACTGCTGAAACAGGTAATGCTGTGGCGTAGTGGTTCAAGACAGTGCCTCTCATGTCAAAGACCTTCATTCAAATCTATTGAGAGCAACGTTATTTATACATTTTATTTGTGGGCCACAATAAAATATGTTATACAGCATTGAGAGAGGCGGTTCTACCCAGTACCACCCCCTCACCCAAGGTGCTCCCCTGTACTCAAGCAGGTGAGGAATACTTTCAGCATTGCTTTAGGTGTGGAAGCAGTGAACATTTCAGACCATTCATATTATAATGGACTGTTGAACATGAGAAGGAATGTGGTTAGAATCGACACGCACATTTATATGACACTGTTGTCAATCACACCACACCTGTGGATCTTTGTTGAAGGGGTTTAATTGACTCAAACATATTGCATGAATACAACTGTTAACTGGAGGTCATAACAAGGACACTGAAGGACTTTGTGTATCTACCCATGTTTGAAATGAGTCCCAGTCTTTAATATTGCGTTATATCAGTAAAAATTTAGCAGTTGTGTTGTACAGAAACAATGGTGCATTTTGGTTCTATTAATGTTGTATGGTTCAGACACTTTGTTTCCACTAGGATGTTGAGGAGAACATCTGTGTTGAGGGGGAGTTTGTGACAAGTAGAATGTGACCAAATAATTTATAATTTTCAGGGCATGTCATTTTGATTGACCTGGCTGTGTGTCATGAAGCATTGTCCTGCTGGAAAAAAATATTCTCAGAGTTGGGGAACATTGTCAGAGCAGAAGGAAAAAGGTGTTCTTTCAGGATTACCTTGTACTTGGCTTGATTCATGTGTGACCTTCACAAAGCAAGTCTGCCTGATTCCGGTCTTGCTGAAGCATCCCCAGATCATCACTGATCCTCCATCAAATGTACAGTAGTTGCGAGACACTGTGTCTTGTAGGCCTCTCCAGGTCTCAGTCTAAACATTAGAGAACAGGCGTTGGGCAAAGTTGAAAATTTGACTTGTCAGAGAAGATGACCTTACTCCATTCCTCTACGGTCCCATCCTTAGGGACTTTTGCAAACTTCAGCCTGGCTATTCTTTGCTTCTCATTGATGAAGGCCTTTTTTCTCGATAAGCATGACTTCAGCCCTGCCCCTAGGAGCCTGTTTCTACAACCTCGCTGTTCACACCAGCTGTTGTTGAGTGTGTGATGGAAATTCCATCGATAGACACTCAAAGGAGTAAGACAGAGACAAAATTCTCTTGGCACAATTAGTAGTTTATTTGCAAATAGAGAGACGCGTCAAATGCTTACAGAATAATCATTCGAGGAACCTCTAAAGAAAATTACATGTACAAATCATATTTATTATAGTTAAAAGGGGTGTGGCAAGATGCCACCCATCAATCTTAGGTCACACAGGTGGGAGGGTTGTCCCCCCCCTTCCTGCCATAATGTTCACAGTTGTGTTTACCTAAACGGACAACTGCCCCTACCGTCCCCCAACACTCACATTCCTCAGGAACAAAGGACAGATAGCCTTGATGGTTTTGCCAGTTGAGCAGAAGGTCAGAGAACCTAATGATTGTCTGACATAATACAGATGCATGTCACAACCAAAGACCAGAGTTACATACCATGTAATAGATAAGCAGACATGTCTCCAAAATACATTAGTTAAGAAATTGCCACAACAATCCATCCTATTGATACCACATCAACCATTGGTATCAATCCTTAAACAATTTATTCATTAGGATACAGACTGCAACAAAACAGTACTCTTTAACAACATGACCCTGTTGATATCATTACCCTAATGATTAGAGAATTCTAACAAACCTGAAATGTCTGAAATTTCATTTACATGCTTCTAGACCATTACCTTCATATTAACTCCAAGACCACACATTTTCATTACCCTGAACTATAACATAGTACAGCAAACTATTTTGTTAAAAACATTCGCCAAAGGAAGTAATTTTAGTTGACATACACATACTGACGGTATGGGGTAAGTTACATCGACACATTTGTGTGTAAACACCAATCAATGAATACATCCTTCAATGTTTTACTGGTACAAAGTCCTCTAATGCCAATTGCTTGATTCTCTGAAAAGTCCTTCCATGGTTCCAATACGATGTACTTCCAAAGTCATCACAAATGTACTGCTCCTCCAAACGTCAGACAAGCAGTTATGAACCATTTCTTGGCGGACCGATGTACCAGAAGTCAGATGTATATTACAAGGTGTTGTCCTTCATAGTTCAAATGCAGGTTACGATGACACAGCTCGTGTTGTCTCCATTCTAGCTGCTCAATCAGCCAGGTCAGGAGAATCAGTGTGTTCTCCTTTGTGTATACCAAAATGACCAGTTTCATCTAAGGGATCTATAGCTGCAGGCTGGGTTGGAAGTGATGGTTACTAGCACCAAAAAGCTCACTTTTCCTTCAGTGACTTCAATTCACTGTGCCTAGTTTTAACCCACCAAAGCTCTCCTGTAGCGTGTGGCGTCGACCCCGGGCTCTGCTTAGACAGCTGTAGACAGCTGTAGATGAGATGTACCTGGTATGGACCCAACCAGCGTGGCGTGATGTCGTGCAGCTGATCTTTCTGCACCCCAGCAAACGTTGTCCTGAACCAGAACCCTCCATAGCTCTCCCGGTCGATTGGAGGTTGCCTTCATCTCATGGTAGATTCATCAGGACTAGAATTAGTCCAGCTGTCAGGAACCAGGCATTACTGTAGACCATCTGGGGAAGCAGCTGTGGGACAGTCCATGTGTGTGAGTTTGTGAGATCCATCTTATCTCAGCCCACCTCACAATTGTCCTTAACGCCAAACTCAGTCGCTCTGGCTCCAACCAGTCCTTTATTGCTGAATCGCTTTCAAGTGTCCTGTACCTGTCAGTGAATTCTCCTTGAGAAGATTAGTTGCAACTGCACAGTACACAATCAGAAGTATGTTCATTACATTAGTTTGTTGCTTCTTGCTAAAGCATTAGAACACAGACCTACCCAACACTTACATGTGTATACCTGAATATCCAATATCTTTCTCTTTCCTTTGTCTAGGTAGATTAGAACAGTTGTAAACAGTAACATAATAGTGGAAAACACTAGCATTCCTGGTGCTTCTGTTCTGCTAATGTATCACCATAACTATTCCACTCTTTTTGTGTTGCTGGTTGAACAACCAACAATTAACAAACCTACAAGAACAGAAGAACAACTTCCTATTACTGTTCCAAGTACTCATCAGTTAAGATAATTTGCTCACGTTAAAGTATCGCTCTTAAAAAAATAGTTCCTGAACAATTCTTAGTTCAACATCTAACCAGATCTCAGTAGATACATATAATTACATTTGATTGTTTTATCTTGGACCTACAATCAAATTCACCTTTGGTGCACATAAATGATCTAACACCTCATTGCAAATCAAAACATTTCACACCATCTCGAAGCTCAGCTAACATAACTATTATTCAGCCTTTAATTGCTCTACCAGATGAAACCCAGTGTGAATTCATCCGAGCCTTTTCTCATTTACCCCAGCACATCAAAGATATTGCAATCCTGTCATAAATCACGACCCCCCTTTTGTCCTGTCTCTCCAGACCTTGTCCTAAAACAGAATGCCGGGGTCTCAATTAACTAAAAGTAATCTAGATCTTGAAATATGTTACACTTTTACCCAGGGAAGCAAAGAATCCAGATACAACTTAGATCCTTTTTTACTCTCAAACTCTCGTATGTACTAGATAAACTCTCAAAGCAATAGTTAAAATTTTCTTTAAAAAAAATCTCAAGGCAGGTCTGAACCCAGACTTGCTGTTTGAGAGATAGCTGATGGTTGTAACCAATTCAAAACCAAAATAATGAAAACAGTATTAATTGAAGCCAAATTAGAAAACCCAATGATGATAATGTCACCAGTAAAACTGTTTCTCCTCCGAGGAGATCAAACAAGTCAAAAACCCCATTTCAAGCAGACTCCCCCCACCCACAATGGTGTTTGTATGAATGAGATGCGCACTCCAGGGGGTCTGTACCTCTCTTTACAATTTAGACTATGTAAAACTTCTCAACTTGTTTTTTTTTAGAATAGAACTTGATGCAAAATTGCTTTCTCGGTTTCAATTAAAACATAGCAAAATGTAGTACCCATGTAAGGAATAATAAAATGTGCTCCCTACACCTTTTTACCTACTTATTCCATAATGCATGACATTAACATGGTTACTTCTAATCAAATATCAAACAAACAAATGAACTGAACAGTCACGTTCTCTTAGTCACTATTCATCCCCAACAAATTAGTTAATTCTCAGCTAAACCAAATCAAAATGTAAGATGTATTCTACTCAACCATAACCATGTCTGGTTTTACATCAAACAAAACAGTTTCCAAAAATCCAAAACACTGTAACTGTATACGAAGGGCCATAACATATTTTCTGATAAAACTATTTCTAATTTAACTGAGCAAACAGGAAAACCTTATTTTTCATGTAACTCTTTAAGTACCAATTTAATTTACTTTGAACTGTAAGTTCAACTCTTTTTCACCATAGATAATCATGTAATACATCCCCCCCTTCGCTTTCACGCCAGTCAACAGAAAACGACTGCATACGCGAAAGCGGAACCATTAAAGGATGGACATGAAGAAAATCCAGATCAAGGATGAATCTATTAGTCACCCAGCAAGGAGCCACAAACTGAATGTTACTCAAAAAGAAAAGTTAAAATGCCAAAAACATCCACAAACCAAACAAAAAGAAATACATGTGCCACACTGTTGCGTGTGTTAAGGAATGATAACCCGCAAAACCCTATGACAAAGTTGTCATACTCAAAGAACCAACACCCAAATCAGTATATCAAAATTTGCATTTCCACAGGCAATGGCCAAACTACATCGTGAAACCAATAACATGTCTTAATGAATCTCCGAAAGGTCAGGGAATGTCACCAACTTAGATGCAACCTGGTGAGACCAGTCCAAAGACCCAAACATAACCCGTAGCAATAAGCTACTTTAATTTAATGGGGAAATTTGGTAGAGGCCAACCCAGGGGGTCTGCCCCCCTTCCTGCATGTCAGGACGTCGCCCGCTGCTTGTCGGCCATGAAGGCCAAATGGGTTGCACAAAATGTTAATGAAACGCAAGTTTTCACACAAAAACATCCGACATGATCCTCAAACTAGCTGTAGTAGAAGACATCATGCTACAAATAAGAGACGTCCTGCCACCAAGTTAGCCGACATCCCACATTAACCAATGGTTCAAAGGTATGAACCTACTCAACCAATATCGTTGCTGTGTGTAAAAACAATCGCCTACTATAGCATCGCAGCAACAGTAGGTCGGAAAAGAAGGGAAAACTCACAGGGCGATGTAAACAGATAACAAATGTATGATATCATCCCAATCAAGTTAGAATCAGAGAGTAATCCCCAGGATACTCCAAGCTAGACCTCCAAATCACAGTCAAATCACTCTATCCCATTCAACCATTTGACAGTGTACCTTTTCAGAATCCAAACTCCATTAGCGAGTATCAGGCGCTAGTTTTAAAGCACAAGTACTATCTCAGTCCAACACTTTAAACAGGACGTGTAATTATACGGGCTTAGGCTATTTGGGGAATAAACGCGATGTGGCTACTTTACTCCGTTGCAGGCTATGACTATATTGGATGTAAAGCTAGCCTTCATGGGAAACAGCGTGTTTCCAAAACCGTAATGACCAACCCCATGAGGAGTAGTCATACTACAGTGCAGACAAGACATTAAGAGAGAACACAATATCTTAACGTTATGTAAAACCGCGAGATCATGTTTTACCAAAGTAGGAAAGCATCATTGTACAAAGTAGAAATGTATCGCTCGGATTATAGTTAGGACACAATTATTGAAATGAATCCTAAAGAATCGGGCGAACACCCCCACCAGTGCCAGCCACCCGCAAGCCATTTGGAAGGCAAATTCTATTTCGCGAAGTCGGCGCTGATGCAAAGGCCGAAAGAGTGGGCCTTGCTAAAGAACCACAATAACGACGCAATGAATGCGTTCACCCAAGTGTAAACCAAACAAAGCAAAACCTGGCCAATACGAAACACGTCTAGGCCAAAAACAATCTCGGTGAACAAGATCAGATATTCCACCAAGGAATACAAGATGCAGCCAATCGGATCCCTCGTGCACAAGGAATACCAAAAGGGAAAACGCAGTGACTAGGTCGGCCACAACCAGACATTTACAAATGCCCGGTACACGAACCATACAGACCATGGACCTAAGGTCCAACCTTCACTGCTACATTAACTCAACTATTCGCAAAACCACAAGTTGTCCGACAACTTTGGTGGTTTGCAGGAGCAATCCCTACTCCATTCTACAGTCTCTAAAATTGGTGAACATCGAGTTACCACAAAATCCTCGAGGTCCCCCGAGCACAGCATGCGGAGTAATACCTCACCACATGATATAGCCCCTAAGCCATCAGTGGCGCAACAGATATAGCCCCTAAGCCATCAGTGCGCTCCCTGTGTTGTTGGAAATCAACCCGAGGCCCACTCACCACCAGCCCACAGGACCAAATCTCCCATACCTACAATACAGTACGAGGAGACATTGGGGCTCAATTCCCCAACTGTCGAATAACAAACGAGACATCTTTCTCGCATTACGCAACAGACATGAATACAGAAACCAATTCCACCAATAGAGAACTTGTACAAAATCCTGCACTAATCGCCCCACAATAGGCTGACTGCATGGGAGTGTTTCTAATGCTATCAGGACACGGAACAACGACCTTTTCTTCACAACCGTTAAGTAGTATAAAATTACCACTACAAACCGCACTTTCCCAAAACCAACTATCTACTTCCACAAATCCACCAAACCTAACATCCCGAAACCAACTACCTAGGTTACAAAACCAACCATATGAAAAAGTTTAAATCCTGTAATCTATATGGGAGGAAAAAAAACTAAATGATCTCACCGATAGATGCTCTCTGGTCCACCTCCTCTGACCGTCAGCACCCCTCCCTCAGGCGGTTCGCGTTCCTGCCTGCTCCCGTCGGGTCGCTCGCGGCAAGGCCAAAGGTAGCCTGAACTGTCTCTGTCTTTGCGGGAACACTAAACAAACAGCCATCGTCTCGATTCCCACGTGTATCTTCCAAAAACAAATGTCCATTTGAATGTCTAGAGGTAGCTTCATAAACGTAAACGTAGCGGTTAGCATAGTCTCTTCTTCAACCCCGGGTCTGTAGTCTTCATTGGTCATAGCCGCTGTAAACACTGGCCGGTCCAACAGAGAGTACGTATTTGGCGCGTGCTTCTCCCCCTTCACGAGTCAGTGCTTGACCCGCGTAGACACACTCAACACGTCCAACGTGGAGCAAAACGCGTCGGGGGCTATCCTGGTCACCAGCGGGGTTGACTACGTCGAGTGTAGGGAAAGTTCTCCAACGATGCTGTGTCACAGGTTAGAGTGGGACGACGCAAAACTCCCAAGGAGTCCCAGCGATCGACCCGGCGGAACACCGCGGGAGGGTGGGGGCGTTCAGAGGGACGATCCATCCAACCTGAGCAAAAAGGACTACAAAACAGAGATCAATATATTCCACACAAACTTTTCCAAAACTTCCATCAGTCACCACTTACTACATACTGTAGCCAACGTTTACTAAACCACTTTATATCATACCTTCTGCAACTCCCATACGTTACCTCGGCCATATGCCTCCAATCCGACCGGTAGGCCACGCATTCGCCACAGAACGAAAACGCCATTTACCGGAAAACCCTAATAACTCCCAAAGATACAATTGTTCACATGTCCAAACATCACAGCAAGTTCATTTTTGTTGGTCCATAGCTAGTACTACCGCACAAACCCATCATCAAACCTAAGCGTGGCGAAAACGCAGGATCCAGAGCGATCACCATGGGGTCGTCATGCCACCATCAGTCACCCTGGTACCTCGATTAACCATGCCCGGCATGCATTAATAAGCTCGTCAGCCCTTTCGCGAGATATTCCATGCACCGGTGTCTTATACAGTGGTCCAACCACCATACTGTTAACAATTTACCATAAGGTCCAACCTTAACTGCAGATTTTCAAACTAAAACGTGCTCTTACCTCCAGAGTTAAAAATTTCAGCCCGGGTACCTGTACTGATGAATCCCGAATATCATAACAGCCGGGCGCCTTCGCTCTCACCCCTCTAGCAGCTAACCTACGATCGGGGGAGGATTAAAGCTCCAGAGACCCAGTCTCTGGCCGTGCACGGTTAACCCGCTAGCATATGAATTCGAGACACCAGGGTAAGTAGCCAAAGGACGAACCCCCAAATTGTGATGGAAATTCCATCGATAGACACTCAAAGGAGTAATTCTCTTGGCACAATTAGTATTTTATTTGCAAATAGAGAGACGCATCAAATGCTTACAGAATAATCATTCGAGGAACCTCTAAAGAAAATTACACAGTTGTTTAACTTTTTACAAATTCACAGTTGTGTTTACCTAAACGGACAACTGCCCCTACCGTCCCCCAACACTCACATTCCTCAGGAACAAAGGACAGATAGCCTTGATGGTTTTGCCAGTTGAGCAGAAGGTCAGAGAACCTAATGATTGTCTGACATAATACAGATGCATGTCACAACCAAAGACCAGAATTACATACCATGTAATAGATAAGAAGACATGTCTCCAAAATACATTAGTTAAGAAATTGCCACAACAAGTGACATTCAAATGAGTTGACGGTCATTTTGGTCGTTTTCACCCTCTGCCAGTCTGTAGATTTGTTGTCCGCGATGTCTGTGGCTTGACCTTGTTCTTATGAACTGCAGTCTTTGCCATTTTCAGGATGGAAGAAAGCTGACGCTTTCTGAATCTTTTTGCCAGTAAAGCCAGAATAATTATTCTCACACAAAGCTTTTCTTTTCAACTCATTGGTTAAGCTGAATAGGAGTCTCTGGCTTGTTGTTGTCTCTCTGTTGCACACTGGTGCAATTGGGTTGAGTTTTGCTGGCAATACTCAGCCCTCATTCAGGATGGTTGCGGTTGGTGGGTGCCCCTTTGGGTGATGCTTGGCAATGTGGGTGGATTGGTATCCTGCCTGTTGGGCACAGTCCGGGGCCTCATCCGGATAGGGCCACAGTGTCATTGGACCCCCCCCTGTTTTATCCCCAAGGACTCATGCTGCTATATTATTTTGCTGGGGGAGTAGGTTCTAAAAAAAATTTGGTCATTTTTTACTTAGGGGGACATGAGGTCTTGACCCACACCTGCGGAGTACCAGGCTTGACTCGTTGCGGTCCCGGTCCACAGTCCTCTTAATTGTGTTGCAGATCAAGAAGATACCTGACGATTTCAGCTGCCACGTCTGTCCCTGTCCTTGTCCATCTGGTCATGCCTCTGATTGGGACTAAGTATAAATAGACTCTGGGTTCAGCCCACATGCATCAATTAACTATTACAATTTGGACTCTGAAAATGTTCACCCGGCATAGCCAGAAGAGGACTGGTCACCCCTCTGAGCCTGGTTCTTTTCTAGGTTTCTTCCTAAATTTTGGCCTTCTTGGGAGTTTTTCCTAGCCATTGAAGTTTTCCTTTTGTTTGCTCCCTGGGGTTTAAGGTCGGGTGTTTTGTAAAAGCACTTTGTTACAACTGCTGATCTAAAAAGGGCTTTATAAAATACATTTGATTGATTGATTTTTTTTATAGTAATTGTCTTTGTCAAATCACCTTTAAGGTACTACTTGCACTGTTTTTGCCATCCAGCTGGTCCTATTGCAAGATTATAGTGATGATCACAGCAGTGGTTTTTATACTTTTCCATTTAGACCTGGTTTAGGTAATCAAATAATCAGTACCTCTAAGTAAATTGAGGTTTGCCTGTGTTGGAATTTAACAGACACTGGAATGGAATGGCTGACATACATGCAGAGATGCTGATTTTAAATAAAATTATGGAGTGGTCTCTTAATTTTTTTCCAAACTGAATTATCTACTCTAACTCTAATGAACTGTTTACCTTGTCATTTAGCTCTTCCTTAGGAACTTCCCAAAACTGATGAACACAGACAAGTTCATTTATTTTCTACTTTTTTCACCTCTGCTAAAAATATCTTCAACTAATATATTTCTTTACAATAGAACAAAGGAAAAATACATTTCCATAACAGTTGACAAGACAAAGGACAAGACAGTGTGTTACCTACCAGTGGACAAGACAGTGGGTTACCTACCAGTGGACAAGACAGTGTGTTACCTACAAGAGGACAAGACAGTGTGTTACCTACAAGAGGACAAGACAGTGTGTTACCAACAAGAGGACAAGACAGTGGGTTACCTACCAGAGGACAAGACAGTGGGTTACCTACCAGAGGACAAGACAGTGGGTTACCTACCAGAGGACAAGACAG
>JACXGJ010007800.1:8846-29268 GCA_016801105.1 Esox niger
CGGGTTGGACTAGTGCAGAGGGCCGGGTTGGACTAGTGCAGAGAGGAGAGGAGGACTAGTTTAGAAGAGAATAGCTTCCTACATACCAGGATAACTATGTTTGGGACTCAGGCCAATTTCTTTTCCAAGCCAATAGTCTGTGGGCCAGAACTTAATTACAATAATTTCAACCCAATGTATAGGTCCTCACATAAAAATTCTATTCATTTGTAATACATCTGGTCAATATTTAATCAATGCAGGGACTATAAAGATAAATTGGATATGATTATAGGGATCAAATCAGAGAGGTCTCTTTTTAATTTTGAATTCCCAGTTTGTTGATTGGAGAAGAATCTGCTTACAATCAAGAGAGATGAATAACGTCACTCGCCAAGCCTCTTAAGGTGGTCATTGAACATAGTTTCATTGTAGAAACTCAGGCTGTGACCAGCACTGTGAGAAGAGCGCATTGCCTCCCAACAACCAGGTTTGAGCTTGCAGGCGCCCAAACATAAGGAGTTTATATAGAAACAAATCAAGGAAGTGTTGTCTGACATCCACATGTCCACACTAGACTGACAATTTGACCCCTAATGGACTTCTCTGGCACAGTTCTAGCTGTTTTTGTCAAATCCTTATCTTGTTTGCATGAGAACTTTATAAATAGACATGATCTTCAGACTTCAGCACCTCCATAAAGACACTTATTTTGAAGTACGGACTGAAAGGTCACACAAAACTGGGACTTGACTTTATTGGGGATTTGACTTTATTGAATGGTGACAGGGTTGTAGGATTCGGCTACCATCAAATCGATGGGTAGCGATGTAACTTTCCTACAGGTAGGTTGACCTTGATGTTCACGAAGTAAATTGTTTAAATGAATTAGCCCTCCTCAAATTCTAATCAGCTCCATTTGCTGTTAGTCTCCATTTGATTATACCGTGGTCGCGGCAATCCGTTTTTAGCACTACAAAGCAGTCCGTCTCTCGCCTCAGGCTAATAGACTCCTGCACTCTCTTTTCGCAGGGATTGAAGTTCAAATGTAACCTCTGCATTATTCAGTTGGGGTAACTAACCAACTTTAAACTGAATACGGGTGGCTTTCCGGGGGCCAAAAATTATGTCAGTTTTGGCCAAGGGGCCACCTTTTACAGATGATGACAAGACAGGTATAATTAGACGATGTGTTTATCCCATTTCATTATTACCAGCGGTCTCTTTTTTGCTGCCAAACACATACTGTAACATATACACTTCCTTGGGACATACACATGCGGATCCTCTCAGGGTCTTTCAGATTAGATGGGAATGTTGGTTAACAGCAATCTTCAGGTATCCCCACAGATGTTCAATGTGGTTCAAGTTCTGGCTTTGGTTGTGGCACTTACGGATATTTACTGACTTATTCAGAAGCCACTTAAGTGACAATGACCCAAAGCACAGCTCCAAACTATGCCAGAACTATTTAAGAAAGAAGCAGTAAGCTGGTATTCTGTCTATAATGGAGTGGCCAGCATTGTCACCGGATCTAAGCTGTTGTGGGAGCAACTTCACCGTATGGTACATAACTGTCCATCATGCAAATCCAATTTGTGGGAGGTGCTTCTGGAAACATGGGGTGAAATCTCTTCAGATCACTTCAACACGTTTTCAACAAGAACATTTTTAATTGAATTCTTTAACAAAAGTTTGATGGACACAATTATTATTTCAAGAAAAATATTTATTTCTAATTTTGTCGATGACTGTATTTCCTACTAATTTGGCTATATTTCCTATTCAAACTCATTTCATGTATGTCTTCAAGGAAAACAAGGACATTTTTAAGTGTCCCTGAACTTTTAAATGGTCGTGTACATACATACATACAGTTGGGAGAACAAGTATTTGATACACTGCTGATTTTGCAGGTTTTCCTCCTTACAAAACATGTAGAGGTCTGTAATGTTAATCCTTAGGTACACTTCAACTGTGAGAGACAGAACCTAAAATAAAAATCCATAAAATCACATTGTTTGGTTTTTAAATAATTAATTTGCATTTTATTGCATGACATAGGTATTTGATCACCTACCTACCAGAAACAATTCCGGCTCTCACAGACCTGTTTCCACTCATTACCTGTATTAACTGCAAATGTTTGAAGTCGTTACCAGTATAAAAGACATCTGTCCACACACTCAATCAAACAAACTCCAACCTCTCCACAATGGCCAAGACCATAGAGCTGTGTAAGGACATCAGGGATAAAATTGTAGACCTGCACAAGGCTGGGATGGCTACAGGACAATAGGCAAGCAGCTTGGTGAGAAGGCAACAACTGTTGGCTCAATTATTAGAAATTTATTAGAAATCTAGATGACGGTCAATCTCCCTCGGTCTGGGGCTTTATGCAAGATTTCACCTCGTGGGGCATCAATGATCATGAGGAAGGTGAGGATCAGCCCAGAACTACACGGCAGGACCGGGTCAATGACATGAAAAGAGCTGGGACCACAATCTCAGAGAAAACCATTAGTAACACACTACACCGTCTTGGATTAAAATCCTGCAGTGCACGCAAAGTCCCTCTGCTCAAGCCTGCGCATGTCCAGGCCCATCTGAAGTTTGCCAATGACCACCTGGATGATCCAGAGGAGGAATGGGAGAAGGTAATGTGGTCTGATGAGTCAAAAATAGAGCTTTTTGGTCTAAACCCCATTTGTCCTGTTTGGAGGAAGAAGGATGAGTACAACCCCAAGAACACCATCCCAACCGTGAAGCATTCTTTGGGGATGCTTTTTCTGCAAAGGGGACAGGACGACTGCACCATATTGAGGGGAGGATGGATGGGGCCATGTATCGCGAGATCTTCCCTCAGTAAGAGCATTGAAGATGGGTCGTTCCTGGGTCTTCCAGTATGACAACGACCCAAAACGCAGCCAGTGCAACTAAGGAGTGGCTCTGTCAGAAGCATCTCAAGGTCGTAGAGTGGCCTTGCCAGTCTCCAGACTTGAACCCAATAGAACATCTTTGGAGGGAGCTGAAAATCCGTATTGACCTGCAACAGCCCCGAAACCTGAAGGATCTGGAGAAGGTCTTTATGGAGGAGTGGGCCCAAATCCCTGCTGCAGTGTGTGCAAACCTGGTCAATAACTGCTGGACACGTATGATCTCTGTAATTGCAAACAAAGGTTTCTGTCCCAAATAATAATTTCTGCTTTTCTGATGTATCAGATACTTATGTCATGCAATAAAATGCTAATTAATTATTTGAAAATCATAGAATGTGATTTTCTAGATATTTGTTTTAGATTCCGTCTCTCATAGTTGAAGTGTACCTATGATAAAATTACAGATCTCTACATGCTTTGTAAGTAGGAAAACCTGCAAAATCAGCAGTGTATCAAATACTTGTTCTCCCCACTGTACATATGTACATACACATACATGCACATTTGCCAGAAGCCTCAGTAATCTCAGGCAGTCATTAATTCTGTGTCCATATATCCTGCAAAAAGAGAGCGAGACCGAGAGAGACAATGGGAGAGCGTGGGAGAGAGCATGCAACCCAGTGGACAAGAAAAAGAGAGAGGGAGATGGGGCAACCAGAGAATGAAAGATACTGATTGAGAGCTAGGTAGGGAGTACAAGAGAAAGGAAGAAAGATAGGGAAAGAGAAGCATGAGCAGGAGTGTAACAAAGAGAAAATGGAAAAAGAAATAGAGTAGAAATATTGGCCAAGGATTCCTACATCAGAGTATTTATTCATCAACCATTATTTAGCAAATTACAATGTAGTAGTAGAGAGAAAATTTGTAGACCCTCTAATAGTGACCTCCACTAATATTGGCACTTTTGGTAAATATGAGCAAAATGTGCTGTGAAAACAAAATGTTTCTGTTTATCCCCTAGATCATGCATTCAAAATATGTACAGCCCAGTTTTACCTTCCTGGCAGAGGTAGTCAGGTTTTGATTTAATATCTGCTGGTATGTGATGGGGTCCATGATACCATGTTATGTAGGAAGTTGTCCAGACCCTTTGGCAGAAAAACAGCCCCACAACATCAAAGATCTACCACCATACTTCGCTGGGGATGATGTATTTTTCTGCATGGCTATCTTTCTGTCTACTCCAAACCCACCCCTGGTGTTTGATCTCCAAAGCTCTATTTTAGTCTTACCAGAGAACCTAGTCCCATTGAAAGTTCCAGGAACATTTGGCACTTGAGTGGACTTGAAAGCACTTGAGTTTGTTGTTTGATGACAACAAAGTCATTGTTAAGGCAACCCATCCAAACAAAACGTGGTCTTGTAGGTGGCATCTGATCATAGTTTTGGAGACTGACTTGGCTAACTATTGTCTGCAATACTCTAGCTGTTATCCTCAAAAATGGTATGGCCACACAAACCATCCTCCTCACTGTGTGTGGCCAATATAGACAAACATCCTCTTCCATGCCAATTGTTAATATCTCCAGTTGCTAAAAACGTAATTATTTCCCTGAGAGTGGAAATGGGCATTTGAACCATTGATTTTCTAACAGCCATTTTGATGGTGGAGCAGCCTTTTGTCACACAACATTACTGTCTTCTTGGGTCTTTCCAATAGTGATGGATGACTAAGGGAATTTGGTATGTGTGTCACCTTATATTTATACCCCAGTGGAACAGGAAGTCATGGCTTACCACTTTAGTGTTTCTAGTCACTCTGGGGAACATAAATGTAATAAATGAATGGGAATATATTTCAATCAGATTTTGAAAAATGTATTTCAATGTTGATTTCTTCAATCATTTTACTTGAATTAAATGTTTGATTAATGTGAATATTTTCAATTAAAAACCAGAGGATAAACAGCAGTTTTTTCACGGCACATTTTGCTTGTATTTACCAAGGGTTCTAATATTAGTGTAGGGCATTGTGGGTGTAGACTATGAATATAGGTAGTTGTTTGTTTGCTCTACATACTCACATAGGCTTCAGCCATGTTAGAAAGTTACAGTAGGCATCAATTATGCAACCGCAGTTTACTGGAGCCCTCTGCACATGAGTCAAGTGCTAATCTCTTCATTGAAATACTGAAATACTGAAATAGCAGTCCATAGCTGACTCAAACCGAAAGATAAGTTAACCTCCAAATTCTGCAGGCTATGGTGAAAATGGGCTATTAGTCTTTGTGGCGAATGAATGCACAAGTCTCTTTTCATATTCAGTCTAGTCAAACGAGAGTTTCACGGGGCATCAACTGGTGGAGGCTTCATAAAATCAACAACACATAATAAATGCTGGAACAGGATGGTTTGTAGCCAAGCAGTTACACCATCCCACTAATAAAAAAGGATTGTAGATCGAAGCCCCTAACCCAACAAGGCATGGCCCTAGTCTGCAGGGGAATCTTACTGTTCTAGACTGACCTTAGTCTGTAGTGAAAAAACACTGTTCTAGACTGACCTAAGTCTGCAGCGGAAACTCACTGTTCTAGACTGACCTTAGTCTGCAGGGGAAACTCACTGTTCTAGACTGACCTTAGTCTGCAGGGGAAACACACTGCTCTAGACTGATCTTAGTCTGCAGGGGAAACTCACTGTTCTAGACAGAACTTGGACTTCAAGGAAACTCACTGTTTCCCATTCTATGAATTTGAATGCTGCTGTAAGTATAGATGTTCTGACCTATATTGTTACAGCGAGGTTGTAGGTTCTAACAACAAAATAGAATCTGATACCCTGTAAACCATGATCCAAAGTTGGTTTGCCGTTGATGATGGTGTGTTCTCCGCTATCCCAAATAAACCAGATAATGTTGTGCAGGAGGCCAGGGCCAGGTGCTTGTTGAGCAGTCGCCAGTTACTTTGACTTCTATATAAAGCAGGTCTTCTCAGACAAGGTACTGAATATCAACTAGAATCATGCCTTTGCAGGCTATTCACTGTGGATATTCAGATACATTGTCCACATACATTGGCTGGCTGTACATGGCCTTCAGATTGCAGGCCAGCATTAGAAAAAGAAGAGCCTGGCAAGGTGTTGCTCAGCGGTTAGCGGCCGTGGGCAACCTTGTGTGAATAAGGTAATTTTTCATTGGGTACTAATTCACATAACTTGCATCTGGATGAGAAAAGATATAGTGTTTTCACTTAGGATTTGCAATGTGTTACCTAGCCAATGTTTATTAACTTGTTTTTTCCAAAAGCCACTAAACTCTTTAGGGACATTTCAATGGGATTACAAGAAAGATAAATGAGAAATGTGCAATATTTCTAATTTTTAAAAATAATTTTCATATATAAAGATACATCAAGTAGCCTAGCACCAAAAAGCCATTCAAAGCAAAAACTGTATTTGCTATTTTCCTGCTTTCTTCTACCACCTCAATGAACATTGACTATCATAAGTGGGAGAAGGTCCTCGTCCAGCTCGCGTTAGATCTTGCTGCCGCTATCACCCAGTCCACCAGTCCACTCACATCAAGGGTCTGGCGATATGCATATAAGCATTCTTCATATTTCATTTGAATTTTCCAACAACCACAGAAATGTTTGACTTAGGCCATGTTCTTAGTTATCAACAACTACATGTTATATTGCTCTTCACACTGTGATAATTTGGAAGGTGGCGGCTCAATAGAACAATAAAACCTTCATTTGCAAGTATACCCCTTTCATACAAATCAGTAGGTAGCTGTTCAAATTGAGAGGGTTTGTGGATGGCTGCTGTTCCTTAAACATGGGGGCTGTTTGCAGTTCAATTTAAGAAGTTTAAACAATGGTGGTGTTTACTAGTTTGCCTGCAGAACATCGGAGAACCGTTTATTGGTAAGGTTGGGTTGCATGAATTTTAGGAATCATGACACATTTTTTATGTTGTCTTTTTCCTAACCATTTCCCATAGAACAAATAGCTGGTATAAAAATGCAGGTCTGTAAAATAAGTGGGACTTTTGCCATCACAGATCCAGTGAACCACCCACTGACATCTGTTCCACTTCGGCACGTGTTAACATTCGCTGGGTTCTCTTAGAGATTTAAGGCCTACGATCACATCCCTGCCCTTAACAAGGTCTACAGCCAGCGAGAACAGAACAATGAATCCTCTGTCTACTCAGCCGTGGGACAAGATAAGATCCAATCAAAGGAATTATCTGTTAACAAGGCCAATTATTCCCATGTTGTTTCCTCTTGCCGTTGCCTGATGCCTCATCCTGAATTTAATTTCGCGGCTTCATCGATCTGGTGGGGGGGAGACTATAGTGGCGTTGATGTTTGGCCAGATCAGTGCAGATGGCTAGTTAACCAAAGTCGTGTAACAAGAGGATAATAGAACCAGGTTGTAAATAAGGCTTTTCTTGAAGGTGAGGTGTGCTTGTGTCACTGGTTCAAACTTGATGTCTGGTTGATATGTTAGAACCTCTTTCTCAAGATGTCTGCTTCTCGGTCCATTTGAAGTCTAATCATACTCCAATCTTATCGGGCTTCAGGCGGGTGAATGAGATCACTTTGGTAGTGACAAAGATGCCATTATTTACCTCAGATGTTGTTGGAATGTAGAAAAAGAAACCAGAGCAACATTTTAAGGTCGATCTCAGAGAATACATGGTCCTACATTAAAATAAAAATGTTTCACGTTAGACAGATACTTGCTTTCTATAGATACTGCCTGGTCTTAAATGACACTAAAGGAGTATCAAAAGAATGCATTAAAAATTGTGAAGGACCCCAGCCAGCCAAGCCACAGACTGTTCTCTATAGCACCGCATGGCACCTGAAATGTGTAACTGCTATTCCTTAAGCATTGACTTTATGCACATACACTAAACCGCTCCACACGCACACAGACAGTTCACACACATAACATACGTTTCTGTTGCTTTTGTGTGGCCAATTTGATGCTAACCTATATGTTACCCTGCCCATTGAGTCGGTACAAGTTCTCACTAAATATTGTTACTGAAATTCTGCTCTTGTACCTTGTTTGTTTTATTCCTGTGTTTAATTTATCGTCACTCTAGTCTATGTTAGTCCATGGCAGTTGTTAACAAACCACCTGACCAATGCAATTTCATTGGATTTGATTTGAAAGACTCACATGTAACAATTGGGGTCCGATGAAAAGCCAGGAAGCGTGAATGGTGAAAAGAGAAGCCCGTTCTGCTCCATCCGCCTCTGTGCATTACGATTGATAGTGTTGAGGCGCCTTATGTACGGAGGGCCATATGTATATAAGGCACGTTCCACTTAGAGAGGGAAATGGTAAAGGGGAACGCGTGAGAGGGTCCCGCTCAACTCAGGCAGGGAAAGACAGTGCGTTTCTATTGTTAAAGCACAACTGTAGAGCATCAGTCCCCAGGGAAGGGCTTTGTATTTTGTCTCAGGAGATGGTTGATACAAACCTTCTGTGACTGTCACATATATACGCACGCACGCACGCACGCACTTGCTCGCATTCAAACATGCATGCACACAAAGACATGACAGCCCAGTTGTGTCACTGTTAGTGACAGGCCTCGTGTTCTGTGTGCCACTGTGAGAGAGGGATGGAGAGAGATGGAGAAAGGGATGAGAGCGAGAGAGGGATGAGAGAGAGAACAGGGGACAGGGAGATGGAGAGGTGGAGAGGTGGAGAGAGAGTTGAACAGCTGTCGTCACTCACGCCTGGCGAAATGGCATTTTAATTAAACACATCTTGCTTTATAGGCACTGAAGGGGATGTGGCTTGTTTCTCTCTCTCTCTCTTTCTGTGTATGTGTGTGTTGTGTGTACATGGTGGATGGAGGTGAAAAACAAAACTCTACACAGGGCTGTAGCTGCATTATTCATGATGTCTTAAATTGGCCAGCTGTAATCATTTAGGAGACAATTGCTCTGTCAGAGTTGGAGGGAAATTGATAGGTTGTAAGCGTGCTTGTGTGTGATTGTGTGGACTTGTGTGTGCGGGTTTGCCATCTATCGGCTTAAGAAAAGGGGGGTCGGAGGTAAAGGTCAGTACAAAGTTTTTCAAGCACATTAGATTTATGATATTTTTTTTTATCTGCAGTGTAGTAGGGTTTCCACATTTGAGGTTTGACTCAATGCTTCTGGGTTCAATGTGCTGTATACATGATTCTTTTCCACAGTAACACTGTAGAAAAGTCAGTTTCGCTCCAGTCTGCTTTTTCTCATTTTCTCAATGCAGCAGCAGATTACATCATATGCAATATCCCCATCTATTGCTCATTTTCAATTCAGGCATAGCGCTTTTACCTGTACAGGAATGCCATCAGGCGTTATCCAATAGTACATTTTTTGAGTTAACTCCTTTATATATGGGCTAGGTATAAACACATTCGGAGCACAAAATAATATTGCTAAGCTGATTCATGAATTCTGCTGTTCTAAGTTATCTTTTCACTGAAAATGTCCCATTTCCCAAAACCATAAAGCATTTCTTGAAGGAATGTAGCAGTGATTTTGCATAGCATAGTAGACCAAAGCAGAAATGAAAAACAAAATACCATTATAGCTAGGGAGATTCTGCACTGAGGAGAATCTAGTCGAAGCAATAACTTCTTTCCCTTTTGGTCCGGTTTTTATTACTCTGTATTTTCAACTTCAAATCTTTCCCTGGCTTTTTTTTCTATTTCATTTTCTGTCTGTTTATTCAGTTTTTTGTCTTTTTTCACCTTTGTCTCTCCTTGTAAGAACTCCTCAAATGAAATGTTTTCTGCCACTCTTTAAATGTCTCCTTTAACATGTCACGGCTGCCTAGTGATGACTAAAATCCAACTAGTAAAAAAAAAAAAAAAGAAAATCTCATTCTGCCCTTGAACAAGATAGTTTATCCTAATTGCTCCCAGGGTGTTAATACACATAAAAAATATGTTTTTTAGCAATTTACCACCTCAAATAATATTAAAAAGAAACTAAATGTTTGGCCACCATTTAAATGTCATCTGCAAATCTTCTGCGAAGATTATAAACTGTCTCCACCAATCTTGTCTACCTTAACGTGTCTGTTTTCAATCTGATTTGAATCTTTTAGTTCTGTCTCAATCTTCCTAAGACCTCTATGTGTATCTTTCTGTTTGTTCTTCAGATAATAAATATGCCCCAGCAGTCACACTGAATGGGTACATCTTTATTCTGGGAGGAGCCTATGCTCGAGCCACCACTATCTACGACCCAGACAAAGGAAACATTAAAGCCGGACCCAATATGAACCACTCACGACAGTTTTGCAGGTAAGAGACCGTATCAACCAGCTCACCACAGTTCCACAGAACAACACAGTCAAACCAATCACCACGTTTCTACGGGTTACTGTATAAATAATGCAAACTTGTATGAACCACTACCTTTCAGGATTGCTCTGTAGGAAAGGGGTTATCATGAACCAGTAAGAACTGTTAGAGGCTCTGTGTGAGGCTCCAGAAGTCAGACGCAGAAATGCCATTGACTCTGCGATTCTATGTAGCAAATGTACAACCAAAATCATGCAGTCAAATGTATTGACAACCTTCATCTGCACCACTTTTGGCTTTCACTATTTCTGGTGGAGTCAGACTAGGGTTAGTTCGCGCACTCACACACAAACACACTGTGTCACAGACAGTCAGCCCTACGCAACAGCAGTCATTACGAACTAAAGTAGACACATCATTTTTCCCTTTCCCTGTCCTTGTGGGTGAGTCCTGGGCTATTTATCTAAAACAATGTCCCTTTGGGATCAGCTGGGCTTTTTGCTTCTGACTGGGTTTCTTCTTTATGTAATAGTCTTATAGGTCCCATTAGCGTGTGTGTTTGTGGTCGGTATGTTTGTTTTTATGGGCTGTGTGTGTCTATCTTATGTAAATACAGATTCCTCCCGCCCCCTATAGAGTTGCAAAACTGTAATCAGCTTACGTCAACATCTTAATCTTTCTCACACACTGGCTGTTCGGATTCGGTTCCTCACATCAAATGAGGATATTTGTAAGATATTTTTCATTGTTTCCTTTCCCTCCGCAAAGGCACTTTTTAATGAGTATCTCTCTTGGAAAGTGATGTTGTCATGTCGAGAGAATGTGACAATGTAATTGTCCCTCACAGCGACATGCTCAGTGATCTGGCTCTCCGTTGTTCTCTGTTTCTCGATCTTCATCTTCGTCTCTCTGATGTTTAATTAATATTTCAACCATGAACAAGTTGCTTGCTTTATGAAAACCCATTTTCTAGGAAGATGTGAATTTTTTCTTAATTACCTTACATGGAACAGTACCTAAAACCCCCATACCAAGAAATGGAACTATTCGTTGCTGTAATGTTACAAAATCTTTGGCAACATTGACAGTTTGGCAAAAAAATATTTCAATGATTTAAAATACAGATATTATGTATTTAACACTTTTTATGTACATTTATTTTATAGTAATACATTTCTCCATGCAAAATCTTTCCACATTTTTGACAACTCATTACACTTATTTACTGCCGTCTAGGTAACGTGACCACTAGTCTTTTAAAAACTAACCCTCCAATGATGTCAAAGACCAAAGACCTGTATTATCTGGTCAATGCAAAAGTTGCAATGATGTCTTGTAGTCTACAAGCCTTTGCAATTGGTGGATGACATGAATAAAAAGCAGGTGGAAAAAACCCTGTACCTACCATAAAATAGGCTGTTGTATTTTTAATAATGTAGGGGCACTCTTTGCATATTTCTTATGCATACAAATGACCTCAGTATTTGAATTACGTATATTTTTGTTCATTTATCAAGAATGCTTTGTTACTCCACGGTATATGCAGTTAGAATGGAAAATAGCTAACATCTCAGTGGATTCATGTTTCTACAAATGTTTGATCATGAATAACTTTGGTTCTTTGTGTGCTTCTTCCCTGCACAGCGCCGTGATCCTGGACGGTAGGATCTACGCAACGGGTGGAATCGTAAGCAGCGAGGGCCCCGCGCTGGGCAACATGGAGGCCTTTGACCCAAACTCCAATAACTGGACGCTGCTCCAGTCACTCCCCTGCCCGCTGTTTAGACATGGCTGTGTCGTCATCAAGAAGTACATCCAGAGCGGCTGAGCGTTGTAGCCAAATGTCACCCCTTCATCTTTTCTGGACAACCCAGACCCACAACCATTCGCAGAGGGGCAGAGCGCATCATATCGCGAATTTCACCCGCCAATCTACCAAACGTATATTTTGCGGTTATCGTTACTCTTGCCACGTCGGGGCTGGATTGTCGAGAGAAAGAAAGGGTCATGTTAGCTACAAAGCTTCTGGGAGACTCCCTGGACTGCTTCGGTCTGGTCAGGACACCCTCCAGAGTAGCCTTCGGTGGTCAATCTTGGATTATCGAACTACAACCCCCACCCTCCCCTGGGACTTGATGCCAGCATTGTTGTCTTAACTCCCCATCCCCATGTCAAGCTCCCTGTGCAGAGAGTAGGGATATCTTGAGCAACACTCCCACGTGAGTTCCTGGTGCCGAAGCTATGTCATGGAGCGTAGCTTAATCTCAACATAATAACAAGACCACTCCAGACTTAAGTCCTTGGGTTGATGTCCCCATGCCTCTTGCAAACTCCTCTTAGGTTTGATACTTTAGTTCCATCCCCTCATTTAAATTCTCGGTCTCTAAGCGAAGTATTGTGTTACTCGTCCAGTGGTTTCTGCTAGTAGAGGGACTTCTCTGTCCTTATGGGAGGGGTTGCTGTGCTTTGATAAAATTCAGTAGTGGCATTAGGACAGAAGAACAAGGTGTATGTCTTCTTGTTTGAAGGGACAGTGGAGTGACAAGGGTACGAAGGGGATGAATGGGTCTGCAGGGTTTTTGAAACATCCGAAAACTGCCAGGACAAGAATTAGCAGCTGATGACAGACATGGAGTCTCGTTTTGGTCCCGTTAACCACCCCCCCACCCGCCACAACAGCTTGTGAGGACATGTTGGACACTTGCAGCCTCTTCCTGGACCCGAAAGGGCATTTGAGGGATTATCACGACATCACCGAGACTCCCGACGGGGCTTTTGTCCTCCACACAGCCAAAGCACAATAATCACCTGTGGCCCCGAGGAACAGTTTTCACAAGAATTCTGTTTTTCTCAATCGTTGTTTTGTTCCATCCTGTTTTATATTTGTATATCAATCATTGCAACCCATAAGTTGGGTGGGTGTGGTGTGTATGGGGATTGGGGGGGGTTGGTATTCTGTAAATACTGGAAGGAAATATGTATATTTTAAAACCTGATGGTGATTCTGTATAAATGTTTTTAGAAAAAAAAAAGAAAAAAAAACTTGATAGGTTGGACTAAAAATTGTCTGTAAATCTGTTCCCAAAAGAAAAAAAAAAACCATACTATTGAAACAATACATATACCAGAACATGATACAGCTGTCGACTCAGTTTCTGTTGGAATTAAATATGCAGTTGAGACTAAGCAAAGCAAGATCTCCAGGTTGGTCTTAGGTTTTGAGCCTTTTTCAATGCAACTCTCTGTTCAGTGACTAATACCTGAGATCCGGAGGGTGCCAATGGTGAGACGGAGAAAACCAGTAGGCTCGGGACCTCGTAGGGTAAGAGTTGAAGACCACTGGACAGGGCCTTTACCAGGAATCCTTGGCCCCATAAAAATTAAGAACGATAGGCCCCTGAATCATTTCCACCTTTCCCCATGTTAGCAACGGCCCTGAATGTAGCATAGTTCTCCCAAAACTGGGAGATTGGTGTGGCACAATCACCAAAATAAGGACGGCGTTGGGCATTATTGCATATATATTGACTGGTGGTTTGCCAAGGTGTTGTAGGTGGGTGACAGTCACAATCTCACTATTGGTTGAGTTTAAATCCATGGAGAGACAAAAGTGCCAACCCCTTACCTTGGAATAAATATTTTTGTAAGTTCATAACATGCACTGTATGTAATATCATACAACATTTTTTTGCAGTTTTATACACTGCAATATCTACCCCAGAGACCACTTTGGGATGTCAAAAGCATTCAACAAAGCCTAAAAATACAAAGCCATATTCAGTGAATATGCATGAAAACGTTATAACCTAGGTGGTAAAAGGAATCAGTTTCAAAGCCAAACTGATTATGTTCAGGTGTTTGACAGGTGGGTGTGCTGCCATATTGGGGTCATCCAGGACTAATAAAATGAAAGCGCGACAAGAAGTACAATTTTCACCTTTATTCAAGTATATCACAGCAGTTTTTCAGAAATACAGTAAATGTTTCATTTCAAATAACTTACACTAAAGTAACACTCAAACGGGGTAGAGGATATTCAATGCACCTTAACCTCAAAATGAGAAATCATTAAATGGCAATGCTATGAGAAACAAAACCTACTAAATGAATCCCATTTGAAAGAGCATAACTCAGTATTTAAGTAAAAATGTGTGAAAACAAAATAATGATGTGCTGGAAAATTGCGCTCACCCTGCATACTGGACTAAATCATCTTTAACTACCAGACAAAAATTGGTTGTTTGTCCAAACTGACTCAAATGTATAAACAACAATAATAAGCGAGGCTGACAAAAATGTATGACATTTCAAAACCCAAATCTTTCTTCCCGAATTTTTTACAAACAAAAATATTTGGCAAAGAGAAAATACCCTGCCACAAAACAATTGCTCACAAACTTTGATATTACTTTCCTGCCGAAAAAGTCATAAGATAGTTGCCGAATTGATAGTGAGCAACGGAAATAAGATCTACACTATAAGTTACTGAATTTTCTGACATTAAAATTCCAATAAGTCAACATTAGCCTTATCCAGTATGCTACAGTCCATAACAGAAAAAAACACAATAGAACAAAATCAACACAATGGAATAGTAAAGTTGATTGGTAATGTGTAACATGAAGAAACCTGAGACAACTGTAAACTCTTTATTCCCCGAAACACGCTAAAACCTGCTACACACTCGCTACCTCACCTCAGCGCTAAGCTAAAAAAAAAACGGATTAACAACATCTGAAAAAAATACTCAACAAATTCAAAAATGTACAAAAACTGTTTTAATGGATATTAGGTGGAGAAAGAAAAACATGTCTAATAATGCTGTTAATAAATAAAAAATGTACTAGAACAAAGGAAAAGAGATGAAAATCTGCAAACCCAAGTTCAAAAGGAAGATTGTGGCTATGGACAGAAGACAAGTGATAGCTGTGAAATGTCTGAAGTAATTTCTGCAGGACAGAAATGCACCATTTGACATTTCCTTGAAATTAAGTCCTGTATGCTGCAGCTTGGCTCAAATGGGATAGACAAACAAGAAATACAGAAAAGGTGAGAGCCAACCCCAAAAAACATTTTGGGTTAGCGTGGTAGCCACATAACTTTGTGCTGGTGATCCAGTACCTCTCTCTGACAAGTTTCAAACATGGCTAAAAGCTGTCTGCACCCAGTAAACAGTTTGTCTTATTGGCATTCAAATAAATTAAGCTGAGGTAGCTGTGTTACTCTATCTCTGCAGTAGTCCAATGCTTAAGCCTCAATGCTAGTTTGCATATGCTCTTAATGATACTTTTTGTTAAATCTTCACCCTGTGTTCCAAGGCAGAATGGAACTGGGGTGGACAGCACCGGAGGTTGGATCAGAATGAAGCAGGATTTCAGTACTGGAGAACTAGGTGAGCAGGATTTATTCCAGCCCAAATTATTTCCACACTGAAGATTTTTGTTATTGATCATTAGAAATAAAAATGGCATTGCGGTTGGAATAAAAGCCTGCCCGCCGAGCAGTTGTTGAGTTGAAAAACCAACCCTGGCCACAATCTAGTCAAAACATGGACTCATCTGTGTCAAAGTAAAGGCAAGAAAAAGGAAGCTGACAAGCAAAAATGCATACATCTTTTCCACAAGGTGAACATTGATCTAGTCATAGCTGTTTAGACCCGTTTCACTTTTATCAGACGTAAGTCATCAAAAAGAAAGTATCCAGCGAATTTGAACAAAATGCGCTTTTTTTAACCCCAGCAACCAGACCCAAAATATAATGGCCTTGCTTTGTCCATCATCAGAAGCTCCGCAATCAATGCAAATGTTCATCCAAACATTGATTTTAATAAACCGTAAAAAAAATATTGGAAAACAAAAGTTTTGAAACAAATGCCAAACATAATACATATGAGTTGTTTAATTTCATCTTAATAAGGTTGATATTCAGTTTCCTGTGAATGTCTACTCAGTATTGACTGAAAACAGCCCCACTGAATCTCACCACTAAATTAGCTGATATTTTTGGGTGGGGGAAATTGGCACATTAATTTCTTACTACTGCGATGTCGGTACACGTGAAATTAATATTACTAACTTAAGCGGGCAGGAAAGAAATGATAAGGGTTCTTCCTAGAGAGACCTTTGCAGCGTTTGGTACTGGTAAAGTAACCTTTTACTATTGACCCCCAGTCTTGTTTCAAGGTTCAAGTTTGGATTGTGAGTTGGTATAGTATGTCAAACCCTTTGTACTACATGAAATAAAAGCAGTTGGTTTCACTAACGGCCGTTCTTCCAGAAATAGTGATTCATTTGGGGTTAAATAAGGCACATGCTAGGTAGTGCAAACTACAAGATGTGTCCAATTGAATTTGAAATGCATCCAGTAACTTCGTTTAGATTTGGATGGATTGGTGAAAATAATCTAATGGGACGCAGTGTGTGTGTGTGAGAAAAAAATAAAATAACACAGCATGCCACAGAATTAGACTCTGCTGCCACACACAGCAGACGTCAATCTGTTCATCGTAACTGCGAAAAACACACACATACAAAAAATAACTAGAACCCATCTATGAATGTTTCATATTCACAGCCAACTTGGAGCAAATGCTTCCTCAGCTCCATTTGATGCGTTTTGGTAACACTTTTCTTAAAGGGGAGAATTTGTTGTTTATGTAATTGGTTTGCCTGCTGGCGACGGATTCACGCCAGAGTTGTATCTCAGGCTCGTGTACAGCTTTTGATTCTAGCCCTGCAGATGAAACGTGAACCTACTTCAGGATCACGTTAAGAAACCTTTAACGTGCATCGGACAGTAGCGCTCTGGGCGAGAATCGCGGCAACCGTTGTCTCGCGACTGATGTCGAAGGCGCGTACAGTGCCAGCGTCTCCCCGAGCCTTGGCGGGCGGAATCGACGGCGTCTCCGACGCAAGACAACAGGGTTGCCGTTAAGGCCGTAACAATTACGAGCGACAAATTTCCGATTCAGATGCTAATCAAAGCAGGGCTGTATGAGTGGCCGCGGCGAGGATCTGCAGGCGGCGGTGTTCATGAGAAGGCCTGCGATGACTCGGTACTGAGAGATGAAATGGACACTGCGATGGGGAATGAGACAGGAGACTGGATCAGCCTTCAGGCCGACTGGGAAACACTCACACTGCTGGTGGCAATCTGTGCATGGGATTACTGTGTGTGTTTGCGTGTACGCATGCATCTGACCGATGTATCTGCATGTGTGTAAGCACCCATGAAGTTTTAAGTGTGTGTGTAGCCAGTTCAAAAGTAGGCTGTTGTCGAGATATGACATCACCAAATCTTTTTTTTTTTTTCTTGGTTGGTTGGTTTCCGAGTTACTCCCAAGAGCAGCATGGATTAGGATAGCACCTGAATAGCACCAGAAACTCCCGTTTAACCGCTCACGTGTTCAGGAGTCTGTTTGGTTGTAGACTGGGTCCGGGGTCCGACCAGGTTCCCTGAGACTAATAGCACCATAAAAAGTGGCTCCTCTTCCTATCCGTTGTCTGTTTCCTTGTTCTGTCGTTCACGTTAAGACCAGGGTTCTGCATTGGTTGTGTATAAGGACTCGGCTCAAAAGCTGGTCTTTGTCCCTGGTTGTGTATGCACGTGTGTGTGTGTGTGTGTGTGTGTTGAGTCTAATCAGGTTCAACCTGACCTCGTTTGCTGGGACCTCACAGGAATGTAATGAAATTCTGGACTTTCCTTTCCATCTCCTGAAAAACAAAACCAGCAAAACAAACCGGTGAAAACCACATCTTAACGCATCCACACACATTGCATCTGTTCACTGTTCCTTTAAGAATAGCACTAAGGCATGAAAACAAGCTTACAGGTACTCAGTAAACACACCTTGGGAACAACCTCTCTCCCAAAAAAAAAAACCCGAAAGTGTTTAACAGGGTGATGCGAGTGTTATTTTCAGTGTCATGGAGATTGGGAGTTCTACACTAGCGGATGGAGGTGAGTGATCCTTATACACTGCAAAGCACTTAGAGACTCTGAAAAAAGGTTCCAGAGTAACCCGTTCATTTTACACCGCCTCTGAGAACAGACAGTCCCAGAAAGCTTTATTTAGACACAGCCGGACATCCCTGCTTTTAAAGCATGTCTGTGTGACCCATCGTTCTTCTCTGCTTTTAACACCTATTGGCCCAGAGTGGTTGGAGTGACACCTCGCTCCATGGCCCGGCTCCTCTTAACTCAGCGCTATGCGGCTTCATGCTCCCACACTAAGTTTCCGTGATGGGGCGCGCCGCTCGGTGCACACGCTCGCATTGAGAAGACACACGAGCGCACGGGGGTGTGGTTCCCCCCACCCCACGCTGACCATCTGGAATGAATGTGTTCTCACTAACCGCGAACCCAGGGTAGCGGAGGCATTCCATTGTTTTGGGGCTCCAAAGTGGCCTTGGCGCCGTAGTGGCGGCCTAATCACGGAGCTGCTGCACACCATTTAAATAACTGTGTCGTCAGAGGCTTTCTTTGCATATATCTGAGGCTTTTGAGAGACAGATTTGTAGATTCGTCAAACGTTTAACGGTGGCTAGCTAGAGTAAGTTAGGCGGGTATTGTTACTGGTGGAAATAGTATCTGGAGACAGTAGGGGCATTTTGTTTCCTTTGGTCAACAGTGCCTGATTTAACATTATAGTCGCTCGACATAGAACAGGGCGCAGTGGAATAAATCAGCTCAAGGGGGAGACTGCATATAGGGAGGACAACTGGACTCATTTAGCTGGTGCTCTTACCCAGATCGACTTGCATACATTATTGATGGGATACATATAGTCTCTATATTACTTCACCTCCCTCATTTTTATTTAAATATGGAGACATGAGGTGGGGGGGGGGCTTGTGAGTTGATTAGGTGCCCTTAATGATGTGGGCCAGATTGGGAATGTAGCCCAGATCAAGGAAAACATCTCTTCACCAATGATAAGTGCCATGGGACCTGACGGCAAAGAGTCAGGCTAACATCCCATCCGAAAGATACTCTGGATAATGTCCCCTTCACTGCCCTGGGGTAATGGAATTTCAATCTTAAGTGCCGGGAAGAATGTGCCCTACTGGTCAACTGAGTAGACATCAGACTTGAACCGACCCTGCTTAACTTCAGAGGCAAGCTGTCACTGTCCTGGGTTGATAGCACTGGACATCCCATAACCCCCCCCAGCAGCTCATGGACATATAGGCGAATATTTATAGATTACAATCAGGCGAGAGTATAATTATCACCTCAAACTTCTCAACAGGGAACAAGGTGTAATCAGTTTAGCACTCGCACAAGACATACCCACAAATCTCAAACTTGTTGATTTCTCCCAGTGGCTCAATAACAGCGATTAGCGACCGGCAACTCAACAGGACGGAAAGTGAAATGTTAGAGGCTAGCTGGGAATGGTCATCAAAATATAGCGCGAGGTGAGTTAGTAATCGGAGGTGAGACTAACTCAAACTGGTCGTGAGCATGCCCTGGCTTTAAGAGAATATTCCAGTAGTTTAGGAAGTAATCAGACTACTGCAGGAAACTACAAAAACATGCCTTAGAAAGACAAATCTGTTAAAAACACCAGCTCTACAGCCAAGAGAAACTAATGCACTGGCATCAGTGGTCCTCTCTTCAGCACTCAAGCCATCCTTTCCACGGCGATGCCACGGTTATCCTACGCTCACGGGAGACATCGCTATAACCTCCTTGCTCAAAGCCCTTCACTTCTGAAGCAATGGTCACATTTATACCTGGCCTGTTCCTAACTCGCAATGCCTCCTTTGATTGTCTTGTGGCAGTCTAATAATTTGGCCAGGTTCTGGACCGAGGTCCATGTTAGAACCAGGTTTTAGCAGGGCTAATGACGTTGACGGCTTCATGGTGGGCGCCACGGTCCTAAACCAATTTGCACCTGTACAAGCTTTTAAACTCCCCATTAGCTTTCAGACAAGGCATGCTCACCGACTAAGCCTGCATCTACCCTCAGGCGAGCATTTAAAGGGCTAAAGAAGCTTTTAATCTGTGTGTGTGTGTTTCTAACCAACCTCCAGTAGCTGCGTCTTGTCGTAGTCCTGGCGGTGTTGGTAGATGCACTGACTGAACAGAGAGTATAGTCTCTCCAGGCGCTCCACGCTGTAGCCTTCGCTGCTTTGTATCACTGACTCCAGGAGAGCCTGGGAACACACACACACACACACACACACACACACACACACACACACACACACACACACACACACACACACACACAC
>JACXGJ010007801.1:0-29158 GCA_016801105.1 Esox niger
ACACACACACACACACACACACACACACACACACACACACACACACACACACACACACGACATTGCATGAAACTGTGCGACCCAGGCAATATGCACTTTATGTGAACACATACTGGATATCCCTGTGTGTATAACTATTCCATTACTATTCATACTACTTTCTTACTTTGATTCTATGTTTGACTTCAGATTTTTTATAGACATTGTGCTGAACTATCGAAGAAGCTGGAAAGTCGGGCTTTTACTGCTTCTTTTAAATCCTGTAAAGTGACTAACGCATTTTTTTAACACAACACATCAGCTCATCAAAACCAAAAAAACACACTGCCACAGGCGTCTCCCTTTCAACGCCATGTTATTCATTTCTCACCAGGTCATTTTATCTGTCCTCCGGTCTCAACAGCAATCTTAAAACAACGTGAGACCGTGCTCAAGCCAAGGAGGGGAGGGGCGAGGTCACTGCAAAATAAATGACGCCTGAAGAGTGCTGTCCTCAATATGCCTGGGAATGGAGAGTCTGAGAGGCGTTTCTGGGGGGTGGGGGGGCTAGCCCTATTGCTCTCCAATCTGGAGGGTTCCTCATTTGCGGCCCTTAGAAGCTTGCATGCCGTCCATCCCTTACGCACAAACAGTCAGATGGAGTCTGTCAAAAGAGGGGGCCAACCCGATGTGGCAGGAAGAACCGAGGGGGAGGGGCACGCTGTCCACCTATTTGCATCTCTGGTTCCTGGTTAAATGAGATCTCAGTCAGGTGTTGACACGGCTCTGCCAAAACATTTGCACGAGGAGGATTCGTCCTAATTGACCGAGCGGCGTGTACAAGGGGAAAACATTACGATACGGAAGAAATCCGACATCATCCCGTGGCTGACAGAACGACATGCGCGACCCCCCTCCCACCCTTGCCATTGTGAACTAAGCTGTAATAATGCGAGACGGCTGGATGACACATCAGCGGATGATCCTAATGCAGCCATAAGTGGCTACGAGACGCCTCTGGCTCCGCTGGCCTTTTTTATTTTGGTCTTCTTTCACGGAGTGCCAGAGCCGCGCGGTGAGGCGACGGTCTTTTTCACAGGCATTTCCAGCCCATTAGGACCAGGCGAGCCACTCAAACCACACGGCAGACAGCGTGAGGGGGAAATTGGAGCACGATAAAACAAAAGGATAGGGAAAGAAAAGAGAAAACGGTAATAAAGAAAAACAAACGGAAAGCTTGTATGGCACTCAAGAAACAAACACCGCATCTATTTTTAATAGCCCCGACCTGGTCGGTCTAATCGCACGCACAATCTAATTTTGCGACAGACTGTGCACTGCCAAATGCTTATGAGAGCTCATTTCGAGGTGTTTTTATCTGGTTTTGTTCTAGAGTTAGCAACAGGTCAAAAGCCAGCTTCTTTCTCTCCCATTGCATCCCAGCTTTTAATCCTCTATTCCTTTGTTTTGTCCCCCGCCCCTCTTTTTCAATCAAAATATATCAAGGGCTGGCGTAACGCTCGCCGTCGCGGGCTGTTCATCACACGTCCTGCACATATCAATGACTCGCCCCCGTCCCCCCCCCCCCGCAGCGAGATGTTCATATGAATTCCAGCCACACACGCGTGCTGCCGGCTCCGTGCGAAGCATGGCCAAGCAGCATGCAGGCGGGCTGAGAGGGAGGGAGGGAGGGAGAGCCCCTGCCTTTTACTCCCGATACACAATCCTTATTTATGATACCGAAAGAGTACCTCCACCGAATGCGCCCGGGGTAGAGACCGATTCAGCAAGACAATGTTCTTCAGGTAAAAATGAAAATATCTTAAAGCAAATACATTTATGAAGGGACTGTGGGGAGGGGGGGGTTCCAGGGAAACATTAGGGGAGATGTCTGTTAAATAACCATGGATAATACTAGAAATGGAGGCACATTATCAATTTAATTATTGCCCCTAATATCGGCGCCTGTGGTGGGCTCAACACCGCCCGTACGAATCAGTCCTCATTCACACTCAGCCCTTCTTATGGCTGTCAATGCCATCATTGCGTGTCCAAAACCGGGGTTTTAAAAGGTGGCGCTGGCGGGGGGGGACTCAAGCATGGCCTGGGGAGGGCTGGGAGAGATCTCCCCGTGCGGACTGGCTGGCTGCGGACAGTGGAGGTGTACTCGCGGCGATGGGGAGGGGGGAGTGGGAAGGGGCGACGGCGACTGCAGGCAATGAACAAAGCTCAATTATGTTGTTGAAGCGAACACGACACAGCGCTCCTTTCATTATCCCTGGCTAAAACCTCTTTTCTGTGGAGTCAACAGGCAGCACTGGAGGAGTATTATCCCCACACAGGGGCTCTCTGTACAGGATCTCAGCTTAGGACCGACACTCGTAATTGCCATACCTGGGCAAAGAAACAGTGCTTCTGCCTAATCCCCATTTTTTATACCCGTATCTCTGGTGAGCTTAGAGGCCGGGATTCACCACGAAAACCCCGCCCACATTTAAACCAACCCATTTGAAGTTCCTAACCCCACCCATTCCCTCTTCTGAATGGTTCATTTCTAAAGGTAAGCGACACTTGATTCAATCACAGTGGAAATCCGAGAGGATTTTAGAGGGAACCTTTACGATGCATCCATAAAGCATGGTTTCCAATGCACACATGACACAGAGACCTGTGTTCTAAGATTAATGCCATCATTGACATTCCCTGACACGTGAGGATAATAGCCTTGTCATTTAATCAAGGCCTCAACGCAGTGTTTCCACAAAATCCATTTCAACCAAGGAAAAAAAATGCAAAACAATACAGATCACACCATCTACATGCCCAACCACATTTATTTGCTTAAAGCGGTAACAGAACCATGGCAGTTTGCCTCTCCTGTCTGCACCCCCTACGCTTTTTGTTTTGTTTCAAAAGCAACTGGGCTCTTATTTTCCTCACCACCCGTCGTCTTAAAATAGACGTCGTCGTTTTCTGTCGCACTTTGTTATGTTCTTGTTTTCTTCCGTTCCCATTCCTTGTTCCTTCAGATCTGAGAGGTTAGCGGTGTGGAGGCAGCTAGCATGGCGCATGGCCCGGGCTATAAAAAGAGCCAGACTGAGTCTTTCCTCTCCCATGCATTATTCATGAGCATCACCTTCCATCAAGTGGCAGAAACCTCAAGGATGACTAACTTTAGGTTGTGTTTCAAAAAGGGAGAGACAAGAGGAGCCTGGCTGAGGCAACGTTCCCTCTGTGCTGCTACCGTGTATAATTTATTCCTGGTTCAGATGACATCAAATACTTGTACCCTCTTGAGTGTTGCAGTTTACAGTCTACGATGCTTAAGGGAAAGAAGAGATTTCTTTTTATCTCTCTTTCTCTCTCGCGTCTCTCTAGCGCAAGCATAACGAGTGCCAGCACCTGTTACATCCATAAAAATGACATTGAACAACAACAACAACCTGTACGTTACGGCTCCAAAAACCAAGCTTGTTGCTAAACGGTGAGAAACTTTTGTGAGAAGCCTGCGTGTCGTTCAGGCTAGGCTATTCCAGATGTTGTTTACAGTTCTCTTCATTCTGCCCTGATAGACTGGTTCATATCATCAGCATCGCAGCCGCTGCATGACCCTCAATATAAAATTATTACTTTTTTTGGCGGGAACTGTAAAAATATTATGCAACGAGTGATTTAGTGTAGACTGTGTAATCGGCAGCCAAGCGTTGTAAAAAACTGAAGAATGGTTCTTGGAAAACAGAGCTTTTGCGAAGGCAAATCTTTTTTTTTTCCTTTTGACTTAAGATAACCAGTACAGAATGTTTTGACACAGCTGACCTGGGTAATTGTGTGTGTGTGTGTGTGTGTCAAGCACACCAGCCTCCAGTTGCTGTGCCTCATGGTCGCTCAGGGGGGTTCAGGTGGCAGTGGCGCGGCAGTGGCCAAATGCTAGGCATTTGCACTGTCATTCCCCGCACGTCTGCTTCCCAAAAGCGCCCGCGAGGTCCCAAATAGCCCAACCAGGGCACACAGAGACTGCAGTAAACACGTCTCTCTCGTCGGGGCTGGGAGGGAGAGGGGGGTTATTAAACCCAGTGACGGCCATGTGCGGAGTCACCGCCAATCACCCGCTACTGGAAGCCCTTCATGACATCGAGTCGAAAGACTGCGAAAAGACAGTCGCCAGTAAGCGCCGGGCAATGCCAGGAATGTCAGCCAGATTGAATTTATGCTATTCCATACCGACATACATGTGAAGGGGCCATTGAAATATAAGCTAATGACGCTGTGTCCAATGACTAGCGACATTCTCAGTGGCACAAAGTGGGTGCTTGAGCTCCGGATAATGTGTCGGCGCATGGTGTTTGTTAAACTGCATTAGTTATAATGTCAGCACAACCATTTTGGCAATTTCAGTCCGGGGTGGCAGGGATTAAGTAGCCCTTTCGGAGAGGGCGAAGGAAACAAATATCTGGGAACACCGCTGACAGCTTTTTGGCCGTAGGGGTGGAATTCTGAAATGCCTCCATACGACAGGCCTGGAGTCGCCCCGTAGTCAGAGAGCAGACTGGGCCCGGACCCAGTCGTTTCAGGAAACAGCACTGAGGACATGAATGTGGAAAACATTCATGCGTGTTGTACTGCCGCCCCCCCCCCCCCCCACCCCACCCATCAAGGTAGTCTGCTTCCCCGGTTCCCGATCTTAGCAGCACTGTAGTGGTAAGGGGTGAGGGGTGAGGTGTGTGTGGGCCAGCGTAGTGGCGGTAGGAGGGGGGATTTGCTGCTGGAGGGAGAGAGAGCGCAGGAGTAGGAGAGGCGTAAAGAGAAATCGATATGGCTGCTGTGAGTCACTTGCCGCTGTGCCTTTTGGCTGGGCGAGGCGGCGGCGGTGGGGGGAAATCAACACGGACGCCTTAACAAAACGAATAACTAGCAGCGTGGCCACCCTCCAGACAGACGTGTCAGGCACAGCGGGAACACAGCAGAGCAGGCTAGAATACACCGGCTGCCTGGTAACACACACATACAAACACACCGACTGCAATAGTGTCTGAGGAGTGGGGAGCCGGAGTGTGGAATAGGAAGAGATAGACAGGCATGCAAATGGTGTGGGAGTATTCATGAAGTCGTTGTTTTTGGTGCCAACATTTATTTCTAGACAAAGATCAGAGCAGGGCTAATCTGTATATGGTGGATTTATTTACTTCGGGATTTTAGCAAATTTGTCCCCCTTCCCAATTTCCATGCTGCTTCTCATCACACTGTTCACTGAACCAGGACGAATTTGACAGCTAGGAGAGCAAATTCGGAGTCCAAAAACCACAACCGAGATTACAGTTGACGACATAACACAAGGAGTCGCTAGAGTGCGACGAAACAAAGCAGTCCTTTCCAAAATACCTGCCATCCACTACTGGCAAGAGTAAGCCAAGTTAAGTCGCCCCTGTGGGACCCACAGCTCAGTCTGCAGGCTGCCAACAGGACTCAAACACCTGGATGTAATCACACAGCTGTACTGCAAGACAGTCCCTTGGTCCACTTAGGGGAACAGATTTTCTGATGGAGTTACTGTAAAGTTCATTATAGAAGAGTATTATTCTAGCGTGTGGACAGCTAAACCCAACCCACAGTTCCTTTTGTAAACAGGAAAAACAATAGTTTTCTCCTGACGGACCCACAAAAACGACATGTGCAGTGTATTTTACTTTCCACTTGAATTAAGTTTGCCTCTGCGAATGTCATCGCGGTTGGTTAAACATTTGCCAGCTGGGGCGTTTTATCTTTTGTTTGTTGTCATTAAAGAAGAACAGAGCCTGATCTTGAATCAATCATATGTACAATGAATCCAATAAGCATGGCAGTAGAATGCACCTGGGGTCCTTGAGCGACGCCTGGCTGAGTTGGTGCCTGCCCGGGCTGCCAATCCATGCTCATGTCTTTTAGCAGATGCCACATTACAGAATAGGTAATTAATAGCCCAGCGGACAAGCAAGAATCTCTCTCGCTCCCTTTTTGCCACTCACCACACACACACACGCACACACATCTCCATTTGCCTCCCAGGAACAGCAGGCCCAGGCCACGCTCCACATAATTATGCCAATCAAATCAACAGAGGTTCAGTGGCGGGGTGGGTTGGGGTGGGAGCGAGGTCGAGGGGGGGTGGGCTAGGCTGTCTATATTCATTCACACAGCACTAGCTCACTCCTCTTTTACACAATTTGCAAAAGTGGAGCAGGTTGTTGTTTTTTTCCACAGACCCGTGTGAAGTCGGAGGCATCTGGACCACAGCTTCACCCACTGCACATCGGTTTGTTTGACGCTCTGGTCAAAACTAAATCAGTTGGGTTTATCAGTTAAGAGGTTTCACCAACGGCTTTCCTTTTCCTCCCCTTCCCTTCACCTAGGAACCAATTCACTGCGTGATATGACGCTCAAGTTCCTCCAAAGTGTTGCATAATTCTTCAATATTCTTTGCACAATAGCTCCAGCCCACTCAGGCTCTCCCCTCCGGGTGCTGTTCAGATTTAAACAGCTGTACTTAGTGCTGGCCAGACTCTGGGGAGGGCGCCACGGTCACATGACGCTTTAGCGTTTTAGCACTGCTAGCTCCCCAGCGGCACTTAAATCAGCATCTTAACAAACATGTCCCCACCTTCCCCCCTTCTGCGCTGGAAGAAAAAAAAACGTTATGTTACCTGAGACAAGCAATTTAGCTTTTTTTGTTGTTTGCCTGACCTAGAGAAAACAATTTCAAAGGGTCTTCCTGGGGTCTTAACAGCTTCGCTTGAACAGGTAGGCACCAGGCCGCCTTTTTCCCCCCAGAAGATGAATTGGCGAGCTGTCTGCTTCAGACAGGGCGAGTAGTTGTGTTTCTGTAATGGGACACTGGAAGTGTCTTTGATTAATGAAAGAGCGATACTGAGCTGTTAGGGAACCGGCGCACTGAGAGAGCGATTGAGCGGCGGATACGTGCCGACAGATGCCGTAGCACAGCCGGATCCCAGGGAGAAGAGGGGGTTGTGGGATGAAGTTGAGTCCAGATACGTTTCTCCCGCCATTGTGGGAGCCCAAATGGGCACATCACACAGAGAAATGGGTGTCAAAATGGGTGTCAGAAATTCCTCCAGCCTCAATGAGAAGCTGTAATTGAGGCTCCCTATCGCTGATAAAGTTCAGAGGGTTAGCGACTGATATAGAACACAAACTGTCTTAACCACGCCGACACAGTTCCAATTCAACCATAACCCTGAAAGCCCAAAGCAAACACAACGAAGAGTTGCAATGACGGTTGTTGCATAGCTGAGAGCTGGACAATGATTAGCAATTTTTCTTTAGACATCTGTCATTTATCAACTTAATGGAAGCCAAGAACGAGATGTTCCAGCACTTGTTTGTCTAATAAAGTATTGTTCTGTCTCCCATTTAACCTTTTGGGATAAGTCACATTAAATCATGAACAGACAAAATGCTGCATTCGTGCACTAAACCCACATAGGAAGGTCCTTGTATACATGACCAACAATGCTAAGGCTACAATACCAAACACAATACCGTAAAAACATTGAAACAAACTATTTCATTTGACAATTCTCATCTGGCAGCAGCAAATTACCATTTCTAATGAACTTTATTTTTTTACTAATAATTCCTTTCTGAAATAAAGACTGATGTCATGGAACAAATTAACTGTTAGAGACCACACTTTACAAGACAGCTGAAAAACAAGAGCCGCTTCCAACAAAGCTTTGTTGTTGTTTGTTGTTTGCTAATACACACGTATTGGCAAATGGTATTATTACTGTTTTAATAGCAACAACACATTTTAATGAGCACATAAGTTTTCAACATTTTTTTTTGCATGGAGACCCATCAAGGGGTTTTCCTGTGTGAAGGCACTTTATAACCTTCTGGAGCATCACGTCATGCTAAAACGTTCCAAGATGGGCTGAGGACCAATTTAAGCCTTAACTGAATCTCAGTCAAGATACATTCCACCTAAGCAAGCAATCAGCAGTACAAACAATTAAAAAGTATTTTCTCCATCCCTGTTTTGTAAAAAAGCTAGTGGGCAAAGCCACAGTGTAGTGGAAACACTCTGGCTCAAGTCCCACGCATGCTTCCCCACCAGAGACCAGGTTCCAGGTCCTTCCTACTGCTCACCAGTCTCGATGGACACCCTCTGTTTCCTACTGTACAAATGAAATATAAAAAGCCCCCATCAAAATATCCTTGACAAAAGCAGAAGGATGGGGCTGGAGAAATGTAACCATTTCTTATAGCTATAGGATTCAATGATTGACCGGTCATAATATCAAAATGATCATTTGAATCATGAAAAAACATTATCCAAGAGATCTGATGGGGTACAACAGTTGAGCTAAGTTTATTAACCTGTTATTGTCTTCAAGAATCAACAGGGTAAATGTCACTAAGTCCCAGAAAGAGTTTTTTGTTGCAATGGCTGATGGCTATTTTAAGAATGTCTGTTTTAAGAACTTGTTTTTCTTTTGTGTAAGGGTGTTTCTCACTCATCCCAACCCCCTCTTCTTTCGTTTGAGGCATAGGACCTCCATTTGATTATTTTCGGGTGGCACGGAAGAAAGGATGTTTATGTTTGCCTTGTTTCCAGGCTGGAAGTCCTCTCGAGGGAGGGCATTCCACACCCAAAGCATGACTAAAGGTATGTGAACCATCTGGACAAAGCCACAGGCCACAATAGCCCTACACAGTCCGGTCCCGTAGCCTGGCCAGGCTCTCAGTGGCCTTCTATTGAGTGGGCCCAGCACCTAGATAGCCATCTGCTCCTGTGGGGTCAACCATCATTTCCACTGTTATCCAGTCTTGGTTTGGGTGTGTGTGTAGTTTTGGTGGTGTGTCTCTGTGTTGCCTATGTGCTGTGGTCCTTTTCCAAAATGAACAAGAGCATGTGTGTGTGTTTGCATGTGTAAAGTGCTTTGATGCCATGGCTCTCTAAATCAATACCAACCGCCAACTGGTCAGTTATGAACAAAGAACAAATGCAATGAGACAGCTATGACCTAATTATTCAGCTTAAAACACCTACCAGGTGCAACTAAATAAATGTAACCCTATTCCCATTTACATATCTAGTCCAGGAATCCTCATTAGAGACAACACCTGGCTCTCACAGCATACCATCTGAGCCAATAATCAATGTGCACATCTGTAGGGAACAGGGACAAAGTCTCTCCAGGCCAGTTTAAGGCCTGTAGGTCAGACCCATGGTGTGGTTAGGGTGGAGTTGGTGGAGGTCAACTCTTCTATTACTGTGGAACTGTCTATGGCCTCATGGCTGCTGTAGTATACAGTGTCTAGGTGGTCCTGGGCAATGTGCCGCCTGACAGGAAAACAGAGAGGGAGCCAGACACTGATGCTAATAAAGAAGCTGAATTTGATAATCAGCTGAGACAGTCAATTTGCTAATAGGGAATTCTAATGAATGAATCAATGTGCATTTCAACAGGCAGTATTGTCAAGAGCAGTCGAGTGCAGTTTGCACTCGCTCTCTCTCCCCTCCTCATCCGTCTCCCTCCCCACTCAGCTACCTCCCTGCCTCCATCATTTCCCACCTCCCTCCCTGCCTCACTCCCTGACTCACTCCCTGACTCACTATCCGCCCAGAAGAAGGCAATTCTTCATAGTACGGGAAAAGAAAACCTGTTCAGGGGAGGTTTAAAGTAACTGCTCAGTGAAACCATGTTCTGTTAGTTCACACCCAAATGAAGTTGTTGACTTGTACTGTAGTTGAATTTGGTGGAAAACGCATGAGAGAAAAAAAAAAGAGATGTCAAAACCCCAAATTCAAACCGGTGCTGAAAACAGACTAAATGTCAGCATTGTCATATTCCTGAGGTGGATGAGCTGGACAATCAGCTGTCTAGTCACATGAATATTCATGAAGATCAGAACACCCCATGGCCACTCTGTTATGGGTATTACGCCCAAACCAGCACAGAAAAAACAGATGTTGTCTGAAACATATCATTAAAACAATTTCAGAAGGAAAACTATTTAACTCGTTTTGTAAGTTATTCAAATGTCATATTTAATAGAAATCTTGAAACACTAGGCACTTACTTGAAAGAGGAAAAACAAACTATAGATCTGTTGCGTACAGCAGAGAGCAGCTATTTCAAGAACAGATCACATAGAAGAACAAAAAGCACCAACTCTTGTTATAAAAATGTATCCTTGCATACCTCTCCTTCTGACATGCCAAAATAATAATACGATAGCTGGTTTATTTGAATTTAAGATCCTCATAGACACAAATGACAAAATTAACTAAGAGATGCCTGTTCAGCTTTTCAATGCATTACACACTCAGTCAGTGTTGTCCACTTTTAACATGTGTGTTCAGGTCGGGGTTGAGGCTTAGGTAAACTTAACATCGTGGTGGTCATGTCAAAGACATTATTGCCCTCGAGGTTGAAAATGAGATGCCCTTCTTCTCCATAGGAAACCAACAGGTTAAAATGAGTGAAGGATGGATTGTCGGGGAGTTGGAAGAGGGAATGAAAGGAGCTCATCCACAGAGGGGGCTAAGTAAGTGCCAACAGAGTTAACCGAGCAGTCGGAAATATAAAGCCCCTTTTTAGACCTGTGACATAAAAAGGACCACCACAGACAGTGAAATATAAACACAAAAATACATTCATGGTACTTAGATGATGATTTAATTACCTACATTATCAATTTGTTTCCCATTTTAGTAGAGCAAAAACAGCAGAATGGCCCAAACCATATACAACTACTTACATGTTAAATTGTTTAAATGTTAGTGATTCTTTAACCAAACAACACACCCAGAAAGTTTCCATTGCAGTGGTTGGAGGGGAAGGAATTTATAGAGGGGCGTGTTGGGGGTCAGAGGTGAGCCCTTGCACTCAACAGTCAGCCTAAAAGCCTGAGATAAGAGCTGAAAGCATCCTGTGTGTGCCTGATACCAGCCCCTGGGCAAACAGATACAGTAAAGCTGGACCAAGTGGAATTCTCAGTTCAGAGCGCTCCTTAAAGTCAACCTGGGTCCTGAGTCGGTGGGGTCAGGGCTTGGCTAGAGGATCAACGGACAGTCATTCATCAACTAGCCCCTAATGGCCAAGGCTTTATTCTGTCAATATAAATGACCTTCGCCACAGGGAGAAAAGCCACAAGTGGACAATGCAGGCTGACGAGGCGGGCATCCATTCGACACATTGGATCTACATGAGGGGTCGTGGGGTCATCGGGGACACTCACCACTCCTTGAGAGCCCGAGGGGCGGGTCTTAAGGCACACTATTTGTGTATGGGCTCTGGCGATTGCTTATCTTGGACATGCGTGACAATGCAGAAGAAGGGTGGGGGCTGAGGACAGGTGGTGACATGGTCCTGTCTCTTCGGCTGACTAGGGCAGGGCCACATCCCTTAACTTAATGCACTCTCTCTGGCACCAGACCAACACCAACAATCTCACTTCAAACTCTACGGACGCCACTGAGGAACAGCAAGCGGATTTGCGGCACTAAATGTTTGAACCTGGTCTGTCCACAGTGACAGTATTTCAGTTGACCTTGATATTCTGAGACTAAATTTGCTGGACTCCTAGGAGTTACTTTTAAATGTATTAAGAACTTGACAGTGACATTCAAAGACTTGAGCGGCAAAGTACAATCATTCTGTGTTGAACGGAAACCATAAATATATTTAGAATTAAACAAATCCTCGAGGACTGGCTCTTGCGTAAATCACAAGCCCAGTGATCTTTTGTAACCTGTGACACGTGCCATCCCATTTCTACACCATCTAAGAATAAAAAAGCTCAAGTGTGCAGTGCTATAAGTGTAACTAATCAGTGTTTGCAGAGTGTCTCTTCCTTTCTTTCATCACCACTTCCTTATTTCCACCCTCCCGTCTGTTGAAGGCCTGTCAGCAGCTCCTCTCCACAGATCTAGCTTGGCACAACTTCACTGACACAGGAAGTGGTTGGTCGCTATGACATATGTGCTGCATATGACACACACAGGCATTCTCCTATTAAAGTTATATTTCTACATATCCATCTCTCAAGGCAAGTCTGTCCAAAACAGTAATTGATTTGAAAAGGGATTCATCCTAATGACTGAGCTAGGCTGTATAATAAATCCTCCTTCAGTCAGACCATGTGCATTTCCAAGCCAATTGTTCTATTAAATGGCACTTTACCGCATTCTTCTGCAATCCGCTAAATTACAAAACATGGGCCGTGCTGGTGTTTCCCGGTGAGTATGCCACCGTGTTTCAAAAACTGAAAGGCAACTGTTGTTCTATCGTCTTTAGGCTCATGGAAATGAGCTCATTTCAAGACGTTGCTGGCTTGTTTCCTGTTGGCAACATCCTGGCCATCAAACAAAAGAATCTGAGGCAGAGAACTGCGGCAGCCATTGGAACATTATAACACTATCCCTATTTAATTAGCTGCATTACAAATCAGAGCTCGCTGTTGTCGTTGTTGAAAAGGTAGCTGCTAGTGAAATAACACAACACACAGCCCACACAACACACAGCCTCATCCTACACAACACACAGCCTCAGCCCAAACAACACACAGCCTCATCCCACACAACACACAGCCCACACAACCTCATCCCACACAACACACAGCCTCATCCCACACAACACACAGCCTCATCCCACACAACACAGTGCCTCATCCCACACAACACACAGCCTCAGCCCACACAACACACAGCCTCAGCCCACACAACACACAGCCTCAGCCCACACAACACACAGCCCACACAACACACAGCCCCAGCCCACACAACACACAGCCCACACAACACACCGCCTCAGCCCAGAACAACACACCGCCTCAGCCCAGAACAACACATCGCCTCAGCCCAGAACAACACACCGCCTCAGCCCAGAACAACACACCGCCTCAGCCCAGAACAACACACCGCCTCAGCCCACACAACACACCGCCTCAGCCCACACAACACACCGCCTCAGCCCACACAACACACCGCCTCAGCCCACACAACACACAGCCCCAGCCCACACAACACACAGCCCCAGCCCACACAACACACAGCCCCAGCCCACACAACACACTGCCTCAGCCCACAAAACACACTGCAGTCGGTCCGATACCGACCTGCCGCCCATGACCCATTATGCTAATACTGTTTATAAACATGTTCCTGGAGAACTATGAGACTGGAGATTTAAAAAATATAGATTTTTCTATACTGCAAATCGATGTTGCCTCTGACCAGTTGTCAGTAAGTGGTTTGTTCTTTACAGACATATATAGTACTTGACATAACAAATACTCAATGAGTGAAACATTTAATAACATTTTAATATGTTAAAGAATGCTTTTATGCAATGAGTGAAAAAGTGGAAATTACCTCAATGATACTCAACATTAAATAAAAACAAAATTGTTGTTTAATTTATATATAAACATTTTCTTTTATTAACATTAACTTAAAAAATGTATAACAAATAAAACGTCCCTGTGAGGAATACATTTTCAAAAAGAAGTTTGGGAAACTCAAATGTTGTGAGAATTTTGTGCAACTTCCAGTGTGTTTTTACAGGGACCACTGAGGCTACACCCAGTGTTACATGTCTGAGTGGCCAACCACCCCTAAACATTGACATCACATACCATCGCATTACATATTCACATAGAAATAACTGTTCCAGGATATAGCACACAATGGTGTAAGGGACAAGAACTACAATACCAAAGCAATACGCTCAAGTGACTAGAGGTGAATTCACATATTCCAACATGGTAAAATCCGGTGCGAAAGACGTCATCCAACTGCAGTCCAACCACGATGAGGCTGACACCAGGACACTGTTGCACGAGGATTGTGAGGCAGTCCAGTAGCCATGAAACATACATACCGTATGTAAAGACAGATGGCATGGCGCTTTGGTTGCACTTTTTTGGTTAAAAGATAGTTACTGACTAGTGGATGATATCTGGAACACTAAAATGTCTGTCAGGGGTTCTGGTCGTAATGGAGAAGTGGCACCAATTGAACACTTTGTATTGTGTCACCTATAAACAGACACCTGAACATTAAACTGTTAGAGGAAAACAGGCAACATGCAGGTGATGTCACAACCTCCTTCCACAAACATAGCCAACAGGCTGGTAGAGTTACCCCCGTCTTGGTCTTTTCATCCCCAAATCCGATGGGCCAGTCAGAATGTCACAAAGTTCATCATCTCCAAGTCACTCCTGAATATCACAGTTGTGGTCCAGCAAAACTACTGTAGCAATGGGTTTAGTTTGCACTTACATGTCTACATACATTTTCAGTTCTGTTAAATATACCCTTTCACCTGTAGTAGTAAATCACTGGGCTCTTGGTATTGCTTTATCCAAACCAACCGGACCTTTGACCAGTTGATAATCACGTTTACTTGGCCTGACATAGGTAAGACATCATTCAATCTAGCATAGCACTTTTTCCAGGTTGGCTGGTGTATTAATTAAGAGCCCTACTAAGGACAGAGACAATGATCCAATAGACCCGTAGAACCGCCATGAGCACCAAGTTCCCTTGACTGGCTCGGACTAAACGTAAAGTCTCTCATTGTGGATAATTCACTACGAAAACAAGATGTTCATATAGCATCCCCTTGTCTCTGGAAACGAATAATGATATTTTATAGTCTACATAACCTCCCAGAGCAAGTTATTATTTCTCTTCTCCACTCCAGAGAACAACTGATAGCCACAGAGCCATAATTCCATCTTTACTACCCTTCATCAATAAAAACCTGAGGATATTTAAGTCCGGAGTGGTGAATGAAAACAGCCATTGGATGATAATGTGCTACTTAACATTATTAACATTGTTACTGAATTGTCCATCAGTTTTGTGTAACTGGCATTTTTGCCTTGAAAATCATTGATTATAAAGATACAGTAAACAAGAACCTTGAGCCTTTTCCCTGTTCACTCATTATTGTTGGAGGGGCCAATATTGAAAGGAATGATTTGCTAATCACACTTTAGTATGTTTGAGGATCCCACTGATCGCTTGGTGTGCCTTAACCCAAATTCTTATTTGATGTCAATGAAGGGTTATAACATTGATAACATTTTTGGGGAAAATATCAACATTTTCATTTACCAAATGACTGGTCAATTTTTCTTAATTTGTGCTGCTAATCTTACCAATGGCACAATGTTATCATAATGCTAAATGTTTCATGTTATGAGGCCACTATATAAGTTGGTTTAGGCAACAGTATTCAGAAGTGTCAGCAGGTGCAAACCGCATGATTAGCATGAAATTAGAGGTTAATTTGTACCGTGTTGGCCCACTCAAAGCCTATTTAACCAGGGCCACACAGAAATCTGTACGCTCAACAGAGATCTTGTCTGACTGGGTGTTTTGACCACACTTACTAAATGTGTACACCGTAATGAAGTGTATTGAGAAATCCCATGAACTATTGCATACTGAATTTAATTAGCAGTTTGGAGGTAACAAACACTTACTCAATGTTGAAAACACTTGTAGAAATGTAGAAAAACGTGCACCTTCTATTTCAGTATAATGTATCTGCTAATGTTCCTGTGTGAAATGCAATCTCCAGCATCCAAACGGAATCAACACATTTGCTCAGCATTTTGGGATTCTGAAGTCTTAGTCCTTTCCAGGCCACAGTGCTATAGACTAGAGCTGACACACCAGTCCAGAGGTAATTCATTAATTTTCCTCCCAGGTCCAAGCCAGAAGTGATGTATTCGGTTTCCTGCCAGGTTCAAGCCTTAGGTAATGTATTCGGTTTCCTCCTAGGTTTAAATCCAAGTTAATATATTCAGTTTCTTCCCAGGTCCAAGCCAGAGGTAATGTGTTATGTTTTCTCTCAGGTCCCTGCCAGGGAAAATATATTCAGTTTCTTCCCAGGTCCAAGCTAGAGGTAATGTATTATGTTTCCTCCCAGGTCCAATCCAGAGGTAATGTATTACATTTCTTCCCAGGTGCAAGCTAGATGTAATGTATTACATTTCTTCCCAGGTGCAAGCTAGATGTAATGTATTACATTTCTTCCCAGGTCAAAGCCAGAGGTAATGTATTAGATTTCCTCCCAGGTCCACCATCCTTGCTATGTGACACCTCTGAAGACTGTTGATCCCCAATAGTTATAGTGAACGGAGACATTCATGTGTACAACACATTAAGTTTATAATTGGGTATTGATTATCAAACATATAATGTTCATTATTCTTTTTAATCAATACTTTGCCATTTACAGTCAGCTTTTTAATGTCTGATGGACAACTTCAGCAATGGTACTATTTCACTTTTTAATGAATGTTCTGCTTCATCATGAAGAGTTGTTAGCATCATTACTTAAAGCTGCAAATGTTAGCTCACAGAGTTCTCTGTGAGCTCCAGTGAAAGCCTGATAACACATAACCGGTAGCAGAGCACCATCTACTCTCTGTGGGCAGAGATGTTCCTAAATAAACAAAGACCTCCCTCATGGGACAGGGAGCTGGACAATATGGCCGCAAAAAGTGTCTGAGGAAAACAACCCTTAACTTCCATCACACTCCACCCTCGCTCCCGTCCCTTGCCCTCTCCTCACTCTTACCTCATTCACTCCCATCCGCCTTACCCATTTTGTTTGCTCTCTCCCTCCTTTCTGTTCCCCTTCTTTCTCATGTGCTCTCTCTCTTATACCTTCTCTTGTACTCCTCTGCTATGGCCTTTATGCCCAGGTGCAATACATTTCCCACTGGCATGTGCCAACTCCAGATTGTCATGATATCATTGCACAGCAGAGATGTAATATGAAGTAGGTGGGGGCCAAAAAAATGTGGAGGAACCTGGCAATCGCTTCCGTCCTTGAATTCATTAATAATACATCTAGATGGACAGCCTACGATCATTTATTTGATGCTTCACTGATACATGAAGCAATCAGATAGTCTACAACTTTAACCCTACAGCAACAATGTTTACCATTAAATATGTTGGCGTTTGCTATTTCCTCACTAAACTGGCATCATTAATGGCTTTCCAAATTAATTACAGGCCTGTAAAGTATTTTTGGACAACAAATTCCTTATTAAATTGTAACAGGCAATTCCAGGGCTGTTATTTTGTTTTTCATTTGGTCTAGAATGCATGCAATGTAGAGTTTGGTGAGTTCCCTTGTGTTCTAACTCCACCAACAATACCTCACATAAACAATTAGGCCTCGCTCCAGGAAAAGTGAACGAGCAAAATGTTATCTATAATACTTTGGAAAATGATTTCAACATGTACAGTAGGATCATGAGACAGGAACAATGCTTGGCTGGTCACGAATATTATAAAACTAGCAATGCAGACTCTCTATAAAAGACTATATATTAACAATTAAATGAGGAGCGTAACGCCTCTCAATTCAGTACACAATGAATGACGGACAATGCTTGGCATTCTTTCTCCTATTTTGGCTATAGATGCACCCCCCCACCTTCTCCCATACATGTATAAAATGCAGATGGAGACAATGGCTGAGTATGGCTCACAAGAACATCCAGATGCTTCCCAATCCTCCGCTCGTCAAACGCAAGAACTCAGACAGAGAGTCTGGCAAACAAGACTTTCAAAAACCCACCCAGTCACATATACACCCCCCCTGCCCCCCGTCTCCAGAGAGGCTCGATGGAGAGTGCAGACAGTGCACCCTAACTATGTGACGCATGACATCTTCAGTTAGGCATTTCAAGTAGCTCGACGCCGCCGCTCGCTTTTCGCAATGTCGCGACGGGTTATTTATCCCAGACTGACCATCTCTCCTCCTACCAACTACAGATTTACATTTTTAGTAGGTCTTTGTGTATGTGTGTCGGTCTGTGTGTGGTTAGAACTGTGTGTGTAAGGCCTCTCTGTCGGCACTTCTTCGCACACTCAAGACTCCCGACTGTGACGGAGAGGGCTAAAGCTCTTATTGGGAGATATGTCGACGGAGGCAGAGTGAGCACGGCCGTGTTGATGCGACCAGCATGATGCCCCTACAGCCACCGGCTGTTGATGTGGCTCTTGGTCTGGTGTGAAAAGTAGCAGAATTTGTTTTCAGCTGACGTGGTCGTAGAGACCATTCGAAAAAGGGTCAAATTCTGTCTGACCTATTAAGCGTTTGCATGGCGGACGTGTGCGCGCATGCGGAATTAAAAACAAACAAACCGAGGCGCCCGCACGCACGTACCGGCCAAGTGTGCGAGACGGCAATGCCAGCAAGGCTAGGTCCAGCACCTTTTCAACAACGCTGCTCTGTTGCTCCAATAAAATAATAAAATGTTCTTCCTGCTCTCTCTACGCCCCAGCCCCTCCCGCTATGCCCCAGCCCCTCCCCTCCATGGCCCAGCACAGCTCACTTTGTTTTGGGAACGTTGATGGGAACAGGGAAACAATCAAAGAGATGGGGGGGGTACACCGAGCCACGAACAGCTGTCTTGAACTCCTGCTCCATCCCAGTCCCTTTGCACTTTTTGGTTGTACCGTGTACATTAGGAATGCACATTGTGATGACATGGATTAATACAAGGTCTGACAACACTTGAGCAACCAGTGAACGAGGAAAAACATGGTGCTGACAACACGTGCGGGTAACATCTCGCCAAGGTGTTGAAGAATAGTAAATATTACCATCTGCTCTGCAAATACAAGCAGCCTTCTCCCATCTAGTAGAGCCAAAAGCCTCAATAGTCAAAACCAGAGCGCCATTTTGACCAGGCTGACTGAAAATTATGTGTAAACACACATTTACAGTAGATGCACACACCAGTGTTTGAAATGCTCTGAATAACAAAACAAAAACAGGCTTTCATGCAAAAACATTGCAGTAGACTGCCAATTTGAACATTCTCTTCTGGGTTTTTCACTCTTTTTCGGTGGGAGCAGTGGTGACGGGGTTCAGACAATCTGGGTCTCAAGACATCTAAGGTTCAATCAGTTCCAGTGCCACTATTAATGTGTTGAAGGAGCGGGCTCGGCGGGGGGCTGAGGGCAGGCTCAAAGGGCCCTCTCCTCGGTGTGGAAAAGCGAACACACCAAACAAAAGCGGGGGTCGGGACCTTGAGGCCATGTGAAAGCTGTACCATCTCCGCGGACCCTGAATGTTTCTGCAGACACACTGGCCTCACTGCACCAGCCTCCAGGGCTGTCATACGGAAGATGGCCTCTGTCCTTTTTATGGTTCAACTCAGGGAAAATGTCACCTCTCCGTACTCTGATAGAACAAGCAAACAATGGTGCCCTGTGAAGATGGGTGTTGACTTGACAACAATAATAACGACGTGGGCACTGGATATTTGTTCATTACTTGTAAAGGCACTCACTTCTTTTTCTCATGTATTTGATCTCCTCAGAAATGGAAAGTGAAAAGGGAAGAGACAGCTTGGTCTCTGATCCACTGAATTCAGCAAGAAGAATGTCCCAGTGACTTTCACCAGCCACACGGGTGGTTGATGTGAACGCCTGCCTCGCACAAGGGGTCTCCGTATCAGTTAGACAAATATCAGAAAATCCAGTTACCGTGTGCCCTGTGCCCCATGGCTGAACATGGTTGTAAGTGGATCTTCCAGACAGACTATAACAATATCATCAAGAAATCAACACCAAGAAACCGTTCATTCACTAAAAACCATTTCAGTCTCTGGATTTAAAACATACTAAAAACCTGGGGGTTGACTTGAAGAGGACAGTCAGTCAAGTACAGTCTAAAGAAAGAAGAGCTAACTGAGACAAAGCTAGACAGCAAAATAGAGTGAGTTAGCTGGAGACTCAGGATCTCAGAGACAAATACAATCCGCACCTCATATCTCCTTCAGAATGACCAGTCAACATGGAAAATATACTACTCAGTTAAAGCGATGATGTGGTGAAATTGACAGGAAAAACCTGGTTGTTTACACTTTGCCAGATGTTGAGAGTGTAGCAAAATGCTTATTTTTTTATCTCCTGAACAATGTAGTTGATTAAAACAAGTTATAAAAACACACAGAACATCTGTGATGTGCTCAGTGCAGCTGAATTGTGAAGGAAATAGGGTCACAAAAAAGTGCAGTATAATATATCCAGTAAATCCATTTGTAGGGAGAAACATTTTATGCTTATTGTTGGTTAGTTAGTTATAAAATGTTTACTTAAAAACAACAACATTTCAAAAACCTACATTTAAATATTGATAATACATAACCACTGATGATATAAAACATGATCCCAAAAAGCTTATTAAATCGCCAAACCACATAAATAATGCTGCCTTAATTTACAGTATAAAAATATATTGTGTTCTTTGGCTATTCCAATGAATATCAGAACTCGCCTTATTGTTATGATTTATACTGTCACGGTTCGAAATAAAACTTTTTTTTTTTCTTTGGTCTCTCACTTGTGTTCAATCAGCCAAATTCAAAGCCTCTGTCAAACTGGACTAGGGCTGAGGAGAGGACAATGGGGTGAGAGGTGGGGGTCAGTCCAGACCAGAGGACCTCCCCTGCCCTCGACTCCTCCCACTCCCTATTAAGGCCCAGGCCAGACGACCTCTGACCCAAGTGTCATTGTGCACCCCAAAATAATAAAAACCTTTCTGGAAAGACAGAGTTATTGGTATTGTACGTCCATTCATCTTTCTTCACCAAACGTTAGTTTCTCATCGCTGCCGCTGAAGGCAAGATTACGACAAGATTATAGAGGATTCTCCTGGCAGATGGTGCCTTTCCCCTTGTGCTTGGAGCTCAGACGACTTTCCATATCTTAATGAAAGAAAACAAATAGGACAGCCTCTCCAAAGAGGATTTGGTAATTGAGTCCCTTTAGATGGTATATGATATTGACGTGGCAGTATTGTGACTAAGCTAAATAAATATATCAAACACAGTAACATCAAACTGAACAAAAGTATATATTTGCTGCTCTAAAAAAACAGCCAGTTCATTGTTGCAAATAGGCATTTTGGGGGTTTCTGGTGCATTAGGAATATACCTCAGCAGTCTGGGATGCGTTGTCTTAAAACAGCTAGTAGTTGTGTTATATTGGCCATAAACCACGCCCCCTTGTGCCTTATTGCTTGAATATAATGTTATATATAATGTTTTTAATAACCAATTTGTTTTAGAGACATGCAGGGCCACAGTTGGATGCTGCAGAAAAGAACAAAATGCAGATGCAAGACAAATAACCAAACAGAATTGTGAGTTTTGGACAGCAGTGGATTTATTATTTTATTTTAGTAATAGACATAAAATATCAGCCAATGACTGACTAAGTCAGGGAATCCCAGCCAACTCAAGTGCATAAAAAACAGTATTTATGAAAGCTTGCACCAAATTTAAAACAAAATGCTGCATGATAAACAAAATTGAGAGTTTTCAAAAAAAGATGCTAAAGCATGGAAAAATCATGGTACATCACCAAAAATGTCTTGCATAATTAAATTTCTATGCTGAGATACAGACATAAAAAATACTTAAAGAGTTTATATTCCAAGGTCTTTGTAAAAAGGGAATACGTTCTGTGACTGTAATGTACAGAAGAGTAAACAATACACTTTGTTTTATTAGAATTTAGGAATAAGATTTATTAGGGAATTTGTAGAAATTTGAAATCAGACTGCAAGTATATGAATGCATGTGCAACAGACAAAGCAGCCTCCTACTGTACCGTGTCATCAGCATAAGAGTGAAAATTTAAGTTTCTCACAGAGTTACAGATAATCACTTATATACAATGTGAACACTAAAGGACCCAAAATGGAACCCTGGGGAACTCCTTTATGAACTGCAAGAAATTGAGACTCAAAGCTGCCAGTTGCAACACCTTGAGTTCTATCACTAATGCAGATTTGAAACCATAAGCAACTTTTCATTACCTCAACTAAGGAAGAGAGTTTGCTAAAAAAATAAAAAATAAAATGATCAACTGCATTGAATACCTTTGACAACTCAATAAACAGAGCAACACATCTTGTCTTCTAACGCATATGCAATAGCATTTAAAATCAATGTAGTTGCTGTAATGGTACAATGTCCAGGTTCAAACCACTATCAATCCAGATTGCAATCACCAAACAAAAGTAGATCCCAACTTATATACATGTATATTTGTATATTTTCCAAATGACTTGGGTGATAATTGCCAAGGTCATTTGTATCTCCATCCTTGGAGATTAATGAAATGCATTAGAGGTCTGGAGATTAATGCTGCAGCAATAACCAGCAGACCTGGGTTGAGTATTCAGCCCCAGTGCTACTCTTAATGTTGAAAGCAGGATTTCTTTTTCTGTGAACTGAAAAAGTGAAAAAGTCATGGCAATGTACACGTGCCCCCTGCATTAATACTCTATTATCATATATACCTGTATCAGTATTGTCTCTTTCAGTTGGAGAAGAGGATCTGAGATCACTGAAACTGATGGCCTGCTGCAATGAAATGATGACAAAAGGCATCCGCAATACCCTACCTTGTATTGTTGGATAAAGCATATCTGTTTTTAGTCCGTGTCAAATCTCATAGCAACAGAAATGTCTGTTGTGAAACAAGTGATCAATCTGTTCTTTGTTCGTATTCTTTTATGTGGCGTGTGCCTATCAGCAGTGAAATACGCTACAGTAATACTCCAGTGCAAGCTTGGGTTCAGGTATAGCAGAAATGCAGTCAGTCAAAGGTCTTGCACGAAAAGATCGTTTACAGAAATTTCAATAAAATCTTGTAGTGATAATGGGAGGTTAAGTTCTGTAATTCTGACATCTGATACATGTTAGTCCATTGCACTACTGCATCTAATGGAAGTACACCACTGGACATATGTACCCAAATGTTAAATGTCTTCACGATGGGCACCCTGTCTAGTCTGCCGCTACACTGCCCCGTACGAAAAAAACGGTGATGTACTTTGTGTTCTGACACCTTTCTATGTTGGTACCAGCATGAATTATTTCAGCAATTTGAGCTACGGTTGCGCATCTGTTGGATCGGACCACACAGGCATTGGCCGCCCATGACCCGGTCGCCAGTTCACCGCTTTTCCTTCCTTGGACCACTTTTGATAGGTACTGACCACTGCAGACTGGGAACACCCCACAAGGGCTGTAGTTTAGGAGATGCTCTGACCCAGTCATCTAGCCATCACAAGTTGGCCCTTGTCAACGTAGCTCAGATCCTTATGCTTGCCAATTTTTCCTGCTTCTAACTCTTCAACTTTGAGGACAGAATGTTGCTGCCTAATTTATATCCCACCCACTGCCAAGTGACATGATAATGAGATTATCAGTGTTATTCACTTCACCTGTCAGTAGTCATAATTTTATGGCTGATCTGTCTATATAGAGCACCTTATGCCGAGTGGATTGTCAATATATTTGGGATTACTACAAAATGGGCCACAACTGGTGACTTAGATATTGCAATGGGAATAAAATTACCCCGGTATGTCTATGGCTACATCTTGTAGCAAGTCATTATTAGTCACAAGAAGAAATACCAAATGTTACACACTGTATGATGCTGATAAGGTTGAAGGATGCAATGAAGAAATCATATGGTTCTGAGTGAAATCTTTCCCATGCACTGGACTGCCATTTACTATATGCTTACTATGTAAAACAAAAGCAGAACAATGGTACTGCACAAAGGTAGGGGCGGTTTTTGCCAGTTATGCGGTAATTTGTTTTTGCCAGACGTAGCACTCGGCATTCAGGCGTAATAGTTCAATTTCGGAACATTTCAAATGTCTTTTTCTTCATGCTCTCAGAGTCCTTCCGGTGGCATGCCATATGCTTTTTATTCAGGCGTGGTTTCTGCCTAGCCATTCCACCATAAAGAACTGATTGATGGATGGCTCCAGAGATGGTTTTCCTTCTGGCAGGTTCTCCCATCTCTGTGGAAACTCTGAGACACTGAGTGGCCATTGGATATCCCTGAACAAGGCCCATCTTTGGTTACTCAGTTTGGCTGGACGGAGAGCTCTAAGAATTTGTGTGGTTTCAAACTTCATCTCTCAGCCCACGGTCATCTCTCAGAACTTTAAGAAGAGTTTCTTGAACTGCATGGCCTGTTTTTGCTTTGACATAAATTGTGAGGTGTCGCACTTAATAGAAAAGTATATGTATTTCAAAATCATGTCCAATCAATTGAAGTTGGTGGACATAGTTGGACTCCAATTCAAAGTTCTGGGATGATCAAAGAATACAGTATGCATCAAACCTCAATTGGGAGTTAAATAGCAAAGAGTCATTTAAGTTGTTAATTTTCAATGAATTGGCACATTTCTAAAACCATTTTTAGCTTCGTAATTATGGGTCTGTAGAATGATGACAACAGAAAACATTAAATAAATTATAAATGAAGTGTATATTACAACATTTGGAAAAGGACAGGGGTCTGAATACTTTGCAAAAGGCACTGTAACTGGATACTGAGAATTAGGTTACATGTTCCAAGATTCATAAATGAGGTCAAATTCTTACTCATTGTACCAACATGTCAAAACGGTTGTTTAAGTACTGTACAGTGGGGTTTGGGTGTCCACGGTGTCGAATTTTCCTCTTTCAAATGCCTATATGACAAAAGAAAACTCCCACCACTGTTCAATGAACTTCGCTACATTCAGAAGTCCTCTCCTTCTTACATTCGCCACCCGTTTCCTTACAGTCACTATGCCACAGACACATGGTTATGCTTTGGCCGTTAGACAAAATAATTTCCTTATCAATAAAAAAAGCTAAATAAATGTCTACAAAGAAGCCCCCTGGAAGTCCACTGCCCTCCTCCACCCAGAACAACCCCCTATGCTCTTTGACCTTACCGGAGGGCTGACTGAGCAAAAACAGTGCTCCTCCCATGAGGCCCCTGGAGGCTCCTGTTTCAGTCAGGCAATGAAAGGGACTACTGTAAATAGTGGGGGCCTGTTTGACCCTGCCTTTGTCTGGGCAGAGACCCCTGCATCCACTCTACTGTATCAGAGCCCACCTCTCACAATGGTGGCTCTCATGGGTCTTAGGCCCCCAGCCTTCTGCTGCCACACCCACCCAGGACAGGATTAGAAAAAAAAGACAGCCCCTGTCACTCTCCAACCTCAGGCTCCAAGGGGGTCACCCCCCCGAGCTCAGAGACACTTTAGCCTTTGTCCTCTGCCCCGTGTGCAGGATCAGGGCCTTGGAGAGAGGTGGACATACTAAACCCTGGGACCCTCATTCTCTGGAAATGAGCAAACGGCCAGATATAATTACAGTTCCAAAACAAACAAAATCCAACAGTTGCGCCATCTGATAAACCATTTATCAAGGTGGATACATTTAACAAATACCTCAAACACAGAACATGAAACCTATGAAAATACAGCACTCAATACAGCATTTAATACATGCGGACCTACAGTATTGCAATCCAGAATAGTAACACTGATCTCTAAACCGTATTAAAAGTTTTCATTTAAAAATGCTGTATAGCACTAAACAGTTCACCTCAACGTCTGGGAGTCAGAGAGTGAGAATGGAAGAGGCTGTACTTAAACACACTATCCATGACATTATCTTCCTAAAAGACCCATATGGAAACGTAACATAAGGCAAAATATGTATGGAACTTTTATTCATATATGTTATAAAGAAATATTTTGTCTGATCAACGCATATGTACATGATTATCAAAATATGCAACATTTGGCCGTTAATATATATGTCAGATTGAAATATGTAATTAACATATATGGTCATGTATTTTAAAATATGTATTTTTATGTATATGGACATATATTAGATTTCTGTATGGGGAGAGCATCTAGGGGAAATGTATTTAAATTCACATTACTACCAGACCAACCCAAGATAAGACAGGGACTTAGCCAGAGCCTCCCTCCTTTTGGACTTCAAGAGAAGGAAAAGTCTCACTGGCCACAGACAGAGGACCTCTTCTTGGTCTTCAGAAAGAAAGCCAATGGAAAACCGGAGACATGCACCAGGCTTTGTAGACTGGTCATTCCTCAACATCCTATGCAACCAGACTGGAGTGGATCTCAAATGGGCAAGGACTGACACAAAACCAAACCAATGACTGCCTCTGATGCAGGCAGTACAGGACCCTATGTGGTTGCGCAATCATCTTTTTGTTGTCATGATGGAACATCTCATTATACATTAATGAATCGCTCCTCAGCGTCTGGCAGAGCGACAGCACTCGACTGGCCTCAGGCTGCAGGGGAAAGTCACTGCTCTGGACTGCACTGACCACCATTTCCCATTCCATGTAGGAGAATTTTGCATTTGGTGAGGAAATTCCCACCTTTACTGTTAGGCTGTTACAGGTTCTACCAACGAACATCTAGCACTCAGCTAATGCACAGAATCCTAAAAGACTGTTGGAATTTACCAAAGGACTACTTGAACAATGACCTGCTTCAGGTTTGGTTAAAATGGAGGACCCATGTAATACTGAGTGGTTTTAAAAACACGAGATGTCTCATTTATTCATCGGCGAAATAGATCCTATTAACATTTCAAAAGCGGATGTAAACAGGGTTCTAGCGTGGCGGTCATTGGTACAGAAAGCGGAGGGGCTAAAATAAGTGTGACATGGTAGACCCAAAGACCTGTTAGGGACTCCAGCCCCTCACCAGCAGCAGTCACAGACAACACGCCGGAGGCCTGTAAGAAATAAATTATCTCTGGGTGACTCGGGGAAAGGACACCAGACCAAACCTACAGACAAAGAATCAATGGGCGTCTCCTTCACAGGAAGGTCGAAACAGGAGCATGGGTTGTTTAACTGCTAGGAGTACCAAGCCTTATTTAGAAGGTGTGTGGGATGGAGGAGATACAGGCCTATTTTACACTGTGCTTAATGGCGTTTGGCGAAAACTGACAGCATCATCAGTAACTTCCTGGCTGAGACAGGAGCGGCAGAAATGATGCTGTTTGACTCATGATATGTCAAAGCTGCCTGCTTTGGTGATCGGTCCAGGAAATGGAAAGGCTTTTTTCCACGTTTGAGGATCAAACCCTAAAAAAAAAAGAATTTGACTCAAAAGAGAAGGGGAAAACTGTAAAAAATACAATTTTATCGTCTATAACAAAAGTTCATTAAAAGAAGACGTAGCTATTAATCCCTATCCAAACATGAATTTCATCCAATCAAAAGTGATATTGTTGGCATGTTGAAATAAACCACTTTCAAGGTCACTCATATGGAGAGACTCAACATTTCTTAGCCACACTGGGATCATCTTCCTCTGACTGAACCCAGTTCACATGTGGTTTCTCCCAGAACCATGCTATCCATCATCAGCTCCCTGCCACTGCTAATCTCTCTGGGCGTCTTCGGTCAGAAAATACATAAATCAATGGTGGATTTAAGCTTTATGCTATGATTTACCCAGCTGATCCTCCCTGGATTACAGTAAGGCTTAAAACGTGTAGTTTCAGCTCAACCGCTATGACCCACACTCTTGCGAGTTACTGTCTAAAATAGGGACAGACACAGGAAACACTCAATGCTGTGTTAAGAGACCGTGACAACCAAGACAGTAAGAGGGTAGTTTGACAAGGCAATACAAGATTAATTTGCAATAGCAGTGACTGACTAAACTAAGTATGTGCAAGTGACCAAACAACCAGTCAACAAAGCCAGCTCTTTCAATGAAAAACACCTGATAAAAAAGTCCAGTTGGAATGCAGAAAGACAAAAAGAATGCAGTTCGACAAACCTGCCTGTTCAAATGCATTTGTTCAGAGGCAAAAGCCTCAGGGGTCCTGAGAGAAGAGAGATCGCCGGGTAGTAAACAGGACCTGCGCGGTGCCGTCCTGCCCGTTCCCCTACCTGAATGCACTTTGTGATGGGAGTTTTATGACCCCCTTCTTAGCACACTCATATCACTCCATCGGGGCCCCTTGCCAATCTCTGGCACCCTATTCAGGCAGCAACAAAGAGGCTAATTAGAGCCTCTCTCGGTGGAAGGCTGCGTAGGGCTCTGATTTGATACTTCCAGGGGAGGCTGGGAGCCACGGCGGCAGCTTTCACACAGGCCTTGTGCACGCTTGGGTTGGCCCTTTGGCTCGGGGCCTCGCTCATTGTGCCCTGGCGCTCAGCAGCGCGTTAGAACCACAGAGGGGGGAACCGGCACATCTTTCATGTGGCGGGACCCAAAGAGGAGATGCTAATGGAATATCGACAGGATTAAAACACTGGCGTTAGGGTCCCAAGAAGGGGGGGCGGCTCTATAACGTGAAATAAAAACCAGGCTTGGCTAGAAGGTAGATCATTGTAATTCGACTGGCTTTTAATGGAAACGTTGCTTTTGGCCTATGCTTTGTAATGTATAATAGAAAAGTGCACCACAGGCAAAACCATTAAAAATCCCAAAACGGTTGATCAAAATAACAAGGTAAAACAAAACATACACTTCTCTATAATAATAATTACATTGCTATACATTTCCTCCATTATCCACTTGGAGAAAAGTGTGGAACACGTTCATTTCCACCAGGGTTTCATACCGATGTCAGTGTAGCTTACACCAGAAAGGTAATACAGATTCGTTTTTTAAAGTCACTTAAAAAGTGCAGGGTGCTGGTAACCACTGGTTTCACCCTGACCAAAGAGGGCAGCCGTAGAGCACCACGGGCTATCCCCAGCACCTCCCACTGACCACAGGCGCCCAAGAAAGACAAACAATAGGGACCTTGGCTCACAAATTTTATAACAGCTTGCATGAGCACCAGAGGCCAGGCACTGGGCCCACTAGCACAAGCCAGGTTAAGGCAGGTGCCAAGGAGACGGGGAGTAAGTTTACACAACAGCCCTCCTCCCCTTGGTTCTTATCTCGGTCTGTCCGGGGTTCGGTTGATCCCCCATTGCCATTGCCACTGTCTGGACAGAAGATTTAGTTTCTTTCTATTTTTTTCCTCTGTATTCTCCCAGGTCCCCCCAAAAAAATGACTTGTTCAGATGTTAGTCGTTAGGTGGTGTGTCACCTGACTGTACAGCCCGCGCCGCGCTGCCCAGCCCGTAATCCGCCCATCTCCAGTTGCAGCGGTGAGATAACAGGAACCACCGCATTGAAGAAAGCAACAGCAGAGTCGGTACGCATTCAGCAACAAACAATGCTTATCTGGTTAATAAGCTGTAGCTGTGTGGTCTGGGGCTTCTTCAGGATGATTATGTACGTATCTGTGCATATATATATAT
>JACXGJ010007802.1:0-29156 GCA_016801105.1 Esox niger
CACACACACACACACACACACACACACACACACACACACACACACACACGCACACACATGCACACATGCATTATTTACATTTCTTTTAGAACACTGGTCACTGTCTTTCAATTTCTCAAACAATGCTGGATAATTTGTGTATGTATCTTGATTTTTTGTGAACAGTTTACAAAATGTGTGTGAGTGTGTGTGTGTGTGTGCGTGTGTGTTTGCGTGTGTGTGTGTGTGTATGTGTGTGTGTGCGTATGTGTGAGTGAGAGACAGTTTGTGCGCGATTTTTCCCCACCTGTTCCTTTGTTATTTTTCCATCTGTAGACTATGATCAGCATGACCACAGTGAGCAACAACAGAATAACCACACTGACAGATACAATGATGGCCTCAGACGATCCTGGAACAAAGACACACACGCAGAGCGAATAGAAAACCAGCATGACACTTTGGTTCAATGGACGAGGGTGGAATGGATGAGGGTGGTGGAATGGATGAGGGTGGTGGAATGGATGAGGGAGATGAAATGTGGGTAATTGTGGTGTATTTTTTTCTAACATTTATAAAAAACACAAAACGTATTAATGATGGAGACATACGAATAGAACGTGGACTGTGCCTTTCAAAACTGTAAGGTCGACTTCAGTCAATGAAGAGATCGTGAAACACCAGTATTTACCAGAATCGTCTAAAATCAGCTGGTTGCTGGTCATATTAAAGACATGTGATAGATATTTGAAATTGTGAAGCAATATAATGATTCAATGTTTTATTTTATATTACATTGGCAGTTATGAGTTTATATTAATTTCTATGGTGGTTTCTTTTAATATGCTGTGACCTAGGTCAATGAGTAATTAACAGACCTCTGGGTTCTCTGTTAATTTTTCTGTTGAAGAGATCAGCTTGACTAGAGAATGACCTGGCATCTGTTCTTTGTTCAGTGTGTGACAACTTTGAGGTGGGGGCGTGGTCAGTGAAGATGTTACAAAGGCACCTGTTGTATCTAGATACTGTGATTACTCGGACTGCGATCATACTAGGTGGCAGTATATCGATTATCTCATGCGCATGTAAAAATAAAAAACCTTTATAGAACTTTGGACTCAAGACCGATTATTTTTCTTTAACAGACATTTCTCAGCCGGTCCAAAATCAACAATTATCTTCATTGAGAAAATGAATCTGAATTGATCAAGATAACATTTTTGTTTTTTGGAATAAACCGGGAGATGTTGCCTCTGCAGAAGTACATTTCGGAGGAATTCACCGTGGGACAACTGACCACTACCTTTTCTCCTTCACATCCTGTCACTGCCCTGGACAGACCGACCGACAGACTGTATAATCAAGACACAGGCTCTTTAATGTAATATCATTGTGATGGGACAATTTTCTAGTACTCCACGTTATGGCCTACACTCACATGTACACAGTTGTCACGCTCTCATCCACAGCGGCAAACGGATTCCCCACGGCAGCTGCAGAACAACACCAGCGCCATTCAACAGTACAACTTACCAGTTTCCTTCCTATAAGTGGACTCTGCTCTGGTACACCACTTCTGTTCCCCATTACTTGTATTTTAGGGTGTTTAAAGTGGAGAAGGAGTGGTATTGAGCGGCAGCACTGTTCAAATATGGAGCAAGAGAGCCACAATACTATTAACAAAATAGTATACAGCAGACAAATAGAAAGAACAGGACCTCAGCCAGTAGAGTGGAAGCACTATGACTACAGGCTGATATTTTGTCATCACTTTGCCTAAACTAAATATCAGTGTTAACTGACTTGCAAAAACCAAATGCATGTAACTTTTGAGACATTGAGTCACTGGAGCAGTGCTCAAGAAGTCAAATGTACTCACCGAAGAGGAGGGGAACCTTCATTGTGCGGATCAGAGATCTCATTATGCTGAATTGGGGCTCCAGGTAATTCCTTTAGACCCTTTATATTCCCTGTGTACTCCAGGAATCTGACAGCGGTATGTCTAATTACTCCTCCCATACTGTGATCTGTATCTACAGAGTGACAACCCCTCTTGAGCACGTGTGACTCCTGATTGACAGAGTACTTCCTGGAACGACTCCAGCTTTCAAGTGTATATAATAATTTCCAATGTTAGACAACATCTCTGGTAAACAATCATCTTGATTTTAGCTTCTTTGCAGAGGCCAGCGGGTTTTCCTCAACTACTGTTCTGTACATTGCACCATTCTGTGCTGAAAATGAGAAACATCCCCCTAACATGATGCTGCCACCACCATGCTCGAATCGGTGCACACAGAGCATTTGAGTTCAAGAGACAGGATCCAAGCAGGAATGGGGGCCTTCTAGGCAGAGTTGCAAAGAAAGAGCTATATCTCAGACTGGCCAATACATTTTTTATAAAGACTGGCAAATGGACACAGACACTGGTTAGAGGAAGATTGGGGGAAAAGGCCAGCATCCCAGAGTCCCTATCAAAACTACTGTAGTCACAATGACTATTAAAACTGATTCAAAAGTACAGTTTTAAACAAACTAGAAAACAGACCACATATAAACTAAAAGTGCAAAAATGTTTTTTTTACCAGAGCTGTTGAGTGCCAGTTGTGATGAGGTGGATGTTGTCGAAGAACATGGATTTTCTGGGGAGCAATTATTTTTTTCTGCTGCAAAGGACAGAGAAAACAAAGCTTTAATGGCAATATGGAACGTGTGTGCACAGTTAATTAGCCCAGAAAGCACTTTATTTTTTAGGTGTCCTAATATCCAACTGTAGATGTTCCATAGATAGTAAAACTATCAACAAATATCTGTCTATTAGCAAGTGCTTGGTAATGTTACAGTTTAGTTATGTCATCTTCAATCTCACCTTCATTCTAAAATCATGAACTGTAAAAATCTGTATAATTCTGTAAATATGCAAACATTTGGATAATTTGAATTATTTTATAAAACTGTCCCTATCAAAACTACTGTAGTCACAATGACTATAAAAACTGATTTAAAAGTACAGTTTTAAACAAACTAGAAAACAGACCACATATAAACTAAAAGTGTAAAGATGATTTGTTTACCAGAGCTGTGGTGTGCCAGTTGTGATGAGGTGGATGGTGTCGAAGAACATGGATTTTCTGGGGAGCAATACATTTTTGTAATACTGATCCAATTTTTTTTAAATGTGAACACCCGGGCCCTGGTGATATAATAATGTTAGTCCCAAACTCTTTTTAGATGGACTGAGTCAGAAAAATCAAATTTTGAGATTATTTTTAGGGATCATGGAAGCTGTATCATCTGGGCTAAGGAGGAGAGGACCCTTCCTGGCTTGTTATCAGCAGAAAATGCAAAAGCCAGCATCCGCGTTGGTGTGGGGTTGCATTAGCACTCACTTGCATATCTGTGAAAGCACCATTAATGCTCAACAATACATACAGGTTTTGGAGCAATATATGCTGCCATCCTGTCTACGTCGATTCTAGGGAAGGCGTTGCTAATTTCAGCAAGACAATGTCGAACAACATTCTGCATGTATTACAGAAGGGTTAAAATTAAGAGACCGCGGCAAATTGAAGGCTACTGTTCCACACTCAAAACATTCCTTTTCACCTTTTTTGGAAAGGAAAAAAAAGGTGCAGTGGTCTTAATTTTTTCCTGAGCTGTATATAAATATATAAATAATTAACACTCAAATCAAAACTTACAGTGGAGATCAGAAGTTATGGACTCTGGTAATATAAGTGCAAATCCCTTAATAAATATATTTTTAGAAGAAACTATTTCTTGGATAAAAGAAGTCTGATTTGGTGGGTCTCTACCAATGTAGCACACCTGCATTTTTAAATTTGGCTCACTCTTCTTAGCAGAATTGTTCAAGCTTAGTCAAATTGTGAGGGGTTCTTCTGTGTACAGCCCTCTGTAGTTCAGTCCACAGATTTCCTATAGGAAAGGAGTTCAGGATTCTGACTGGGCCAATCCAGGACATTGATGTTCTTTTTTGCAACTTCAGCTTTCTTTTGGAGGGACGAACAGGTCGCAATAAAATATATTCAAATTTGAGCGGGTTTTGGTATGTTAAATGGTTTACATGGTACATGGTTTTGGTATGTTAAATGTGTCTTCTTACAAAATCTATATGGGCTTTAGATGTTTTTTGTGTTCTCTGTCCTGCCACCCACAGCTTATACTTGTCTTAAATATGTGCAATGGTTGTAATTTTCAGGGAGTGCCCAGTCCCAGACAGAAATTCCTGCAGCTCCTTTAAAGTTGCCACTGGTCTCATGGTAGTTCCCTGGTAAGCGTTCTCTTTGCCCGGTCAACAATTTTGGAGAGGCATCCGTGATCTTTGCAATATCCTGGTACGGCCATCTTGACACCACTTCTTTGTGTTGGTCTTCACAGTGTTCCATAATACAGTTAATGCCTTCAGATCTATTTAATATCCCTCTCCTTATCTGTTTTTTAAAAAAATAAGTTATTTTGAATTTTTCCTCTGCAGATGGAATGTGATTGGTTACATTTGAAGCCAGTTACAACCTCTATTGTAAAGTGTCTGCCTATAATTTTTTTATTATTCTCCTGAAAGAATATTTATAGTAAATCTTATTGGCGCAAAAATAGGTCTGACATTATTTACTTACAATTTCTGATATTCATTGCACGTACTCACCAGAGAGTAGAACTTTCAGTGTGAGGACCAGAGGCCTCAACTTGCTGAGTGGGGATCCTGGAAGTTTAAGTTGGTGTAAACCCATTGTATTCCTTGTCTACTCTAGGAACATTTAGTTAGTGATATGTCCTGTAACCCTTCCTGTGAGGGCTGTTCAAGTAGTGCCTGACAACTCTTCTTTTGTATATGTATGTATGCGTGAGTGTGTGTGTGTGTGTGTGTGTGTGTGTGAGAGAGAGAGAACAGATTGTGCTGATTTACTGAGAAGTTCCTGAAACCATTGTAGTTCTCCATAAGCGTTTACAATTTGTCAGCTGTGAAACCATTTATGACGTGGTTTTGGTTTGCTGGACCCCCAGGTGGCGTGTTATTGTCAGTTGGGTTGGGCTTGGTGTCTTGGAGGGGCAGAGATAGAGGATAGCGGTGATGGGGGTCTATGTTGTGTATATGTGTTTATTTGTGCTATCAGAATCAGGGGGGAATTGATGTTTAAACTTCCACAGCTCCACACATGCAGGGAATTACTGTAAAGGTGACTGGGGCTTTGGCAGATTTTCCTTTTTCGGGATGCACAGTTATACTTAAATATGGCCATATTACTAGGTATCAGGACACAGAAGTTTGGACATTTATATGCCCTTTCACACCACAGAGGTTTGTAATCTTGTAGCCTCATGTGGGTTCCTTGGAGAACAAATCAAGAACCTGAACACCTGAACATTTCACACTTCAATGTAAACATGTTCCCATTGCTTGTCATCCCTACAGGCCCACTTTAAAATCCATTAAAAAAATACAGTATTAAAAATTGAATATGTTTTAGGAACCACTGATGTTTCTCCATTAGTTACATGTTTTGTTACCAGTACAGTGTATGTGGCCCTGAAATGGCGCAGTCGAAAAGTCAGTGTCCCTCACTTAGAAATTCCTTTCAAATCAAATTTCATTTAGATTCATGGCTTCAAGTGCTCATAAATCCTTTATGAAGGTCATCATCACGTAAAGGCGTGATGCATCTCGATAACAGCATTAGCATGTTCATGTGAAGTAGTGTTGCACTAAACACAGGCCAGTTTACACACAATGATGAATTCAGGGGGAAGTTGAAGTGGAAAGAACCTTCTAGTAGATCTGTGTCATTGTTTTGTGTTGACTGTCATTCACCTGGTTCCCTAGGCATTTAGTTTAAAAGCACCATAATCAGGTATTCCCCTACAGGAATTAGCCGTGGTCTTTAGTCAGCCCTCCTGAGGGCCACGTGGACACAGTCAAACTATTTGAGTGGACCCTGGAGAACTAAAGAGCAGTGTAAACTTCTGGCAAAAAACATCTGAATAATTACTATTGAGCAACCATTTTGGTGATTTGATGAGAATTAAAGCAAAATGGTTGCACCTGAACTAGACACACCTCTAAAACTGAGGTGGGTCATGAATCAAAGGTCACGTCAGTGATTTCAGATCCTCCTGTGACAGATCTGCAGTGCTAATTGACGCCGCACATAAAACCGGGAGAACACTAAGTCACATGCACAGTATGGATGAACGCCACACGGACTGTTAGCCATGTCCAGAGTTGAGGCCCTTGGGGATTTTGACGCCCGGTCCAAGCTAAAGGAATTCCGTACTGACATTTCCATGGCGATTGATGATCCTTTCCCACTACTTTACGGGTTACTGGACAACGACATCATTAGCGACCAGCTTCTGAAGGTGATTCGCATTTAATAATGTTGTACATGTCGACATAAGAGCTCTCGTTGATATTACTCTTAATCTGGAAAAAGATTGTGTGGACGTATGCTACCTGTCCATTCGCGGTAGTATAGGAGGTGTGTTATTTATTCGGGTCTGGGCGTGGCGGTCGCCCGTAAATCACAAATCCGTTGTTATAAATCCATGTCTTCATCAGCACGTTTTGCGTCCCGTGTTGAACATTCTGTGACTGATAAATGTTGTTGCCGTGACGATCCGCAGGACACCCTGGAAAGGGAGGCTAGCGAGGGGATCCACAAGGCCATGTACTCTCTGCTCTCCTGGCTCTTGGACCAGAGTCGGAACGCCATCCAGGCCTTCTGGACAAACGCAGCTAAGAGTTACAACCGGGACCGCTATCCCAGACTGCAGGCCCTTCTGACCAAAATACAGCCATGTAGGTAGTCACTTCTAACGCAGCGTTTGTGTGCTACAAAACCCCCCGAGGCTACGTGAGATAGTTTAGTCATTTGCATATGAGAGGGTGCCTCACGAAGAGCAAAAACGTTTGATTGATGGCCTACGTTCCTGACATCGTGAGGAAGTGGATTTGGAGTTTCTCACAGGGGTGGTTAGGTTACCGTTGCTTAACAACGGCATATGTAAATGGAGCTGCGGATGGTGTTTTATTCTATCAGGTAGGGAACAGGTGGGCTCCAAGCAGGGGAAGAGGTCCCCTGGAGGGTCTCGGGGATCCCACAGCAGGAAGAGAAGCCTGGGGGAGAAACACGCCTATCAGCCTCATCACGCTCAGCACCAAGAAAAAGGTAACAAAAGTTTTCTGTAGGTGTGACAGGAGACTGCAGTTATATTATCTTCATTCTAATGCATATTACATTCATTCCAAGGCAATCCTAAGCCTAAATGCTAACTAGTTGCATCGAGAATTAATTCAATATAATGTCACCATTTTCCAGTGCAAGATCCTCACTTGACTTGTGTCTCTCCAAACAATATTTTTGTGTCACGGTTCCAGGTGGTAAAGTCAAGTTGGTGAGAAAGAGTGAAAGCGCTGCGGCGGTCTCTAAGATACCTGTGGGAAAGGGTAATCAGATCAGTTGGATGGTATATTCTTTGTTTGTGACTGTCATTTAGGAAAGGCAGATATAGTCGGTAATATTTCCGGGATGTTATTGTTTAGCAGGAGTCCAGGCAGTGTCCGCCTCAGTACAGAGGGCAGTAACTCTGTCAACCACCGAGCTGCCAGTCAGCTGTGAGACCAGAGAGAAAATCCTCATTAAACAAGTGTTTGGATCTGGTGAGTAACAATGCTGTCTTGGTTATTATAAATGGATCACATATCACATGGCTGTATCACAGAGCTCTAAGCCAGTGGCTCGATACAGAACTGTTGGAGATGGAATTCATCTGTATTTTATTAGGATCTCCAATGCCAAAGCAATGGCTACCCTGCTTGGGCAATTAACAGAAATAAAATAAAAATTAACAGAAATATTATAGGATTGATTCCTAGAAATATGTTAGAGAAAATTTAAAATAAAAACTCTAATAAGAATCCAAACATATGCTTCAAATCTTGATACTGTTTTGTCTCCAAGGTATTTTACTTTGTAAAAATTCTGTCACTCTTTTAGAATTGCGTCTTGGTGGCCTCCCTGATTTCACAGTAGTGCCACTCTAGAGCTTACCAAATAAGTCAAACGACAGATCACGCAGGCACAGTCCAATTAACTGTCCCAAAAGAGAAGATATTCATTAACAGAAACCAACAATCCTTTTTTGTAGTAGAACATTTTAACAAAACTTTCTACTTCACCGAAAGACTTCTGAAAAACTTGACATACTGTGAATTTGTTGTTCAAACATAAAAGCTTTTCTTGAAATGAATGACATTAAAGTCAAAGCTTGTAAAAATACCAACTGATTATAAATACAGTCTGGGACAATACAATTTTTTCAAATCCTTCCATTTTGAGAAAGATGTGTAATATGCTGCTTGTTATGTGCAAAATTATTAGCCAAATTTATAGAAACTGTAAGACCTCTTGATTGCTTTTCAAAAATAAAACCTATAACAAAGATACAAGTGACAAATATGTTATGAAGTAGTTCCGGCAGGAAGGAATCCCCAACACAAGGAACTAGGATGAAAGCTCTTGCACTTTGCCAGGAAACGTTTTTTGATGATGGGTAAAAAAGAGGCCAGAGATCTGTGTAACTGAAAGAGAAATGAGGTTAGCGGGGGAAGACAGTGGTTATAAAGGAGTCTAGTCGGCCAACGTGGGTCATACCATGATAAGAAACCCCACCTGTAAATGGGAAGAGAGACATTTAAATAATGATCCTATTCAATGGAACTTTGCTTGATCCAGACACCATATATACTGGATTATTGAATGTTGTCCAAGAACCACCAAATCAGCGCTGCCCTCTGACTCAGGTTCTGTGTAATCGTCCCGCTAACTGAACGTCAGGTTCTGTGTGTGTGTGTGTGTGTCAAAGACGTTTCTATTAACTTATTTCTCCTAATTTAAAGGCTGGTTCCTTATCACAAGCAGCTATCCATCATAAGAGGGCAAAACCGTGGCATCTGTACTGTCCATCAATAGAGACTGTAATGGCTTAGAAACTCTACAGGCTGCCTACCTACAAGGTTTCTGTGAGCGGTACTGTTTGCTGGTCCCATGGGTAGAGTCCCAACCACCTCAGGTCCCGAGATGCAGATGTACGGGGGTTTCCTAACCGTCACGAGTACGCCGGCCCTGACTGGGAAAGGGCGGGGGACTTCGGTTTTGTTATTATGGTTGATTTATTTCTTTCTTTATTTTTTACCAGGGAACAGATTCTCATTTAAGGCACCAACTGGAAAATGGTTCCACAGTCAGGACATGGGATGATTTACAGAACTAGAAGCTGGCCATGGTTAGTTGGCCATGCTCATACAGGGGCAGATTCAGTCATGGAAATTCAGCCATGGCGCCGTAATGAACTCTTACAGTCGGGGGATCTTTGGTGACCAAATAGGGTAACGATGTCCCCCGTTTAATGTCCCATCTAAAAAAAAACTACACAGAGAATGTCCCCCTCACTGCTCTGAAGGAGGCGGGGGAGGGCAGTGACCAGAGTTAAGAGTGCCCCCTACAGTCCGTTCAACCCAACCTCCAGCAGCATCTGGTCCCCCATCCAGGACGGATCCTATTTAGCTTCCGAAGCAACGGGATGCCACATGCTGTGCTGCTGTAATTGCTGGAGGGAATCTGGTGACAATCTACAGATGCATGTGAGATTAATAGGAGCTCCATCTGGCTTGGGCTCATCTATCATGGTGGGGGGAAAGTGTTTTATGAAGGTACTGGTCAAATTTGATTGATATGTATATTACATTAGTTGACAACATCAGTTCTCATGGTACTGGCAATTATAGTTGTATAACAAAATGAAGGACTAACATGAGCAAGTTATGAAATTCTAGTGGGGTAATGAAAAAACTTAGAACTCCGGGTGAAACCTCTTCTACTAACTTCTCAAGAAAGATGGAATTCACCTAAAAGACTCACAACCGCGTTCATTAATCTATATGCACCACATAATGAAGATCCAGATATCTCCAGAATACAGCCAACGCCATAGAATATTGGGTGACTACAAAACAGTGTAGAATGCACTGACCGATCATAAAGGCAATCACATGACAAACAATAATCTCAAGCACCATTCGTTATTCACTATTATGGAATAATTAACAGATATTCTGATATTTCCCAAAATAAAGATATAAATAAATACCTGTTGCCCTACTGATGTAATCGAGGATGATTATTTTCTGACAGTCTTCTGTGGAGCTAAAGTGCCTTAAAATTCAGTCTTACGCCCGGTTCCACGGGTGGGCAAAAGGGGGTATTGCCCCCTCAGGTAGAAAGTCGTGCCCCCCTCAGTTTTGTTTCCACAAATGCATAGCCGAACGTATGTGAATGCGACCCGGTCCGACAGCCATAAACAACACATTATAATAAACGCATTACGATCAACGCATTGCGATCAACGCGTTTCGGTCAGATTTACATGCGTATATAGATTTCAATTGTTTTCATCTGGGGTGGGTGCGCAGTGACTACAAAACGCACCCTCTGTCACGTCATCCCGGCGCCAGCCCTGATCTTGGTCTTGGGGATTCTGTAATGCTGCTTCAGAGGTGTCACAGGGTAAGTTGCTATCCCAAAAACAACAGTTCAGAGAACAGTACAATTACAACTGAGAAAACAACTGAGAAAATTAATATTACCAATCAACTGTGGGGACAAATCTTCCACAGACACACTGAATGTGATGAATATGTATTTTGGGCCAATGGGTGAGGATGGGCAAGATTCAATGACTTTTCAGAGGCAACCACAGTATAGATGGAAGGGAAAGAGGATGCACAAGTGGTGGTTAACGTTAGCTACATTAATATCTTCCAGTCTTCATTTGGACATTTGTGCATGGATAAGAAGGCTCGACAATTGTTGCTGGCATATCATGTCAGACCGCAATTTTGTCAACCAAAACACATCGCCAAACATAGACATTTATCAAGATCAAACTTAGAGAATTCTACTGTGTTCCCGTTTTACAGGAAGTGCCAAGAAGTGCGTCAAAGTGGGTGGAGAGTGTTCTTCGTCCCTTCCACTGGATGACGTGACCCAAGGACACAAGTCCAAGACGGCTTTGACTAAACACCACCACCAGGGGGAGCCCATCACCAAGGTAACTGATGTTAGGGACTGAATGGTACCGTATCTACCAACAACCATTCAGTTGTCTGAGGCAAATGACAAATCATGTTCAAAGGGAGAATATTCAGGTTATTTGTAATCTTTAGGGTGCAATGGGCATTTGTAAACATTTCAGCAGTTTGTGTGTTTGTGCGATCCTGGTTATTTCATATATAAATCAGTCATCCCCACAAGTGTCAGTACAACTTGACACTTCAGTCCCAACAGAGAAAAAGGCAATTTCTAGTTTAGGGTCAAATGGGTCAATCGGGTCAATCGGGGTTAATGTCAGGATTTGGTTTTAAATGTAGGCATTAGAACAGAGTGTTTGGTTAGGTTAGGTTTAGGCATGGATCTTATTGAAGTTAGGATAAGTTTTGTTTAAAAAAAACAGTAACCATAACTGAGATGCCCACAAGGATAGAAGAACCAACCTGTGTGTATGTGCATGTGTCTGTGCGCGTGTGTGTGTGTGTGTGTGCGTGTGTGTGTGCGTGTGTGTGTGCGTGTGTGTGTGTGTGTGTGTGTGTGTGTGTGTGTGTGTGTGCGTGTGTGTGCGTGTGTGTGCGTGTGTGTGTGTGCGTGTGTGTGCGTGTGTGTGCGTGTGTGTGTGTGTGTGTGTGTGTGTGTGTGTGTCCAGGCCGAGCGTAATGATGATGAATGTGCGGTGTGTAAGGATGGCGGTGAGCTCATCTGTTGTGATGGCTGCCCTAAGGCCTACCACCTGGTCTGCCTGGACCCCCCCCTGACCACAATACCAAGGTACACTCAGCTGAATCCATCCTCGAACTCCCGGAACCTTCTCAAGTCTACTGACCCATTCATTTTGAATCACTGGTCTGGAAACGCCGAAAACACAATTTCAATATGGTTTTGTCGCTTATATTCCATCCTCTAGTGGCACTTGGCGATGTCAGTCATGCCGTAACAACAAGGTGAAAAGGGACAGAGTCCCATCTGTGGCGTCTGCTCAGGTCAGTTGGAAACGCTGGTTTTAACAACAGTCAAACGGTTCTGAGTCAGTGTGATCTGCAGGTGTAACGCAGCCATACGCAGTGTGGCGCTGTAGAACGAAGTCATTACAGGTCCAAAGAATGAAACTAACAGTTCTTATAGTCACCTTCTAAGTCACCATTCCACGATCAACTATAAAATCAGTTTGTTAAGCTAGGCATAGCAGTAAACATGTTTCATCTATGTAAAGATGCACATAGCACCTAACCGGTTTTCGCTAGGTAGGTAAGTTACCACATGTTTCAGCTCAGGCTAACAAGCTAAAATGTCTCAGCTTGGAAGTGGGGTTAATCAATAATGACGGGCCCTCTTCTATATTCTCCTATAGCCCTCGGCTCGGGCCCAGATGACAGACACTAGTTCTAGTAACTCCACCATTGATTTCTCCTTCTTCTCCTCGTTATCATCCACCTCTCGCTCCAGCGGCACCACCTCCATGAATGGGCAGGTCTCTGCATACCAGGTGCCCAATTCTCCTGTCCTCTGTATTTTAGCCCCTTCCATCGTCTATTTCTCTTTTGTCTATTTCACTTGAAACAGCTTTTCTTATCGTTGCTCATTTTGATAATTTTTCGACTCAGGCAAACTGTGTATGTGTGTGTGCCTGTGTGTACGGGAATAGTGTGCAGGTGAAGTGGCCGGGGTGAGGGAAGTGTGTGGTTTTTGCCTCCTCAGTGAAGGAGAGTTGACCCTCTGTCTCCAGTGTCTCCGAAAGTACCACACCCACTGCCACTTCTCACAGTAAGTCAGTCTTTAAGACCACCTTTAACCATATTTTTCCTTTATCCACCATTAAGAACAACTTTTTCCATCTTCAGTACTACCTTTTTGCACCTGTGAGACCATGACCATAGAATTTCAACTCTGAGGCCACATTACCTCAAGCTAGTATTGGCCACCAGACCTGTCTTTTGTTTCTGATAGTGTATTCATCAACTGTATGAAAGCAATATGCTCCACCATGAACTGTACAACACCTGAGAGTTTGCTGGTCACAACAAATATTTGCGAGAAGCCAGTGGCTACTAGTCAATGGTTATAGACCAGTGAACAGAAGGTCAGCAGTCCTCTGACTTCATTCTTGACAGTGGGAGGTCCATCTGCACCTCCTGCACCAGGCCCTGGGGGCATTCGGCAGACCGAGAGGCTGAATCCAGGGGCTCACAGCAGGTACTGTGTGTGTGTGAGTGTGTGTGTGTGTGTGTGTTTGGGGGGGGGGGTTATGTTTGGTCAGTATGAAGCCCCATTGCACTGTTCTAGCCTCCAACTTAATATTCCCAGGTTGCCACGATTCCACGCATTCAGGAGCAGAGCTCCACTCTTTCTGAATCCCTCCTCCATAAGGATGACCTGGACTCCATCATGGGGGAGGTAAATACACCATGACGCTGATTGTATGAGTGTAGAATATTGAAATAGTCTTGTATGTCCACTGATTTTAGTTGTGTTGGTTCCATGTTTAGCAGGGCTCTATAGATGGAATCCTGCAGTGGGCTTTCAACAACATCCCCAGACCGCTCTCTGACACCCAGGGCTACTTCCAGTGACACACACAAACACATGTATTCACACGTAACAATAAACGCACACACATACACACGCAGGCGGACACACACACACACACACACACACACAAACACGCACACACGACTGCTCACACTCACACCCAAACTCAGGCCACACACAACGTTCAGGACACATGTTATGATCACAGACAAACACACACTTTGTCTCTTTATTTTTCTCTCTCTGTCTTTCTCTGGTCCTTCTCCATGCAACAGATGGTTTCATTTTTAAAGCTACGTACAGAGAATGCCTCAGTTTTTCAACTGGAATTCCTTGAAGACCGCTACTTAGTTCTGGAATGTTGTTTTTGTACATTTTCTGGAGTTTAGCATAACTCCAAGATGGATGGACTTTTGCCAGGCAGGAAAAATATTTTTTTCAGCCTTCGTCGGTATTTGGTTGCTATGGTGACTCGCTCCTCAAGGCCCCAAAACAAGGGATGAGGAATGCGGAGCTGTGGACGTTAACTCTCGATGGCGCATGAAAGAAACACTCTATATTTGGAGACTCCTAGAGGGGCCATGCTTCACGTCTGGATGGAAAACAGTTTGGGGGATTCTACCTATTTAGAAAAATGTCAACATGCAAAGTCAACAATGTTATTTCTAAAACACAAACAGCACTTCACATGACTTTTATCAAATTTTACAGCAATATTGTTTTTCTTGACAGTTTCATCTTTGATGGATGATTTACGATATGAATACTCTGTATTAGTAATATGAACTATGGATCAATTATGATTGTTTCTTGATCTTTGGGGGTTTAGGCTGGGTATCTGTAAAAGCACTTGGTGACAACTGCTGATGTTAAAGGGGCTTTATAAAATGTATTAGATTGAGTGTTTGTCTGAGAATTTGCACTGGAACTCAAGGGAGCTCGTGGAGCTGAAGGACATTGAGGTAGATTTGAAACATCTCTAAGTGATACTAGTAATAGGTCAATCAATCTAAGTGTGTATCATGTAAAATAAAGATTAACCAGAACATTTGTGACATTCTTCAATAAACAGTACCAGAATTAAATTCATAAATATTATTATTCAACATTTTACCCGTGATGCTACTGAAAACAGAGCAAAGCACACATCATCTACTGCTGGACATCAAATCTATTGGACAAATTATTTACAAGCATTTGTGGTGAGCATATGAGTTAATATAGAACAGGTATAAGTGGTGAATATATAACATACATTAACTCACAGTGGATGTACACATTTACGGTATCAGTATCGAATATATGAACATGTATATTTTCAGGAGGCCCATAAATAGAGGGACTGAAGGAGAGGGAAAATGCAGGGGACCTTGCCAAGTCACAGATAAGGGGGATGTTTCCAATCTTACTTTTTCAAAACAAACCACATGGTTTTAATATATCTGGTATTTTCACAAGATCCGATACGGATGTACTGCGGCCTCGTTTAGCTCTGCTGCTCTCCATGTCGTGTTTTGTTATGGTTTACTGTGGAGTATATGCCAGACATAGTTTGCCGGAGGTTTAAAACACGCAGCTTGAAATAAATCTACATTAGTAACTATTTTACAACTGCCCAAAGTGCTCTACTCCGCCTACCTCTGAGAATCCTACTGGTTCAACCCTACACTTAAGTCATTTTTGTTTGGAAAGACTGGAATGTTTCTTTCTTGGATTGTGAGTTCGGATGAAACGTTAGCGTGTGCGCACATACTGAGGTGATCTCTCACTCGTCTCCAAGACGACCTTACGCCACCACTTCCTGAGCAGTGTTGTCGCTCACGCCTCTGGGATTCTTTGGAATAATACGATAAGCCAAATTCCCACGCTGAGCGTCCTCTTTTCACAACATTCAGACATTCCAGAATATCTACACGAGCATTATTTAGGGACAGCTTTCACACGGGTGTTCCTGTTGTACCTTGACCTATCTGTGGGGATGAGGGGAGCTTGACGTCCAAGCAGGACCCCTCGACGCCGACACCATTGTTGTGTCCAGGAAGTGCTGCTTTTTGTCTTTACACAAGCAGTCAGTGGACGGCAGGGGAGTGGTTGGAGGCCGCTCTGGAGTTGAGGCTGGGGGAGGCACTTTAAAGTCAACACAGATGTAGTTGACGCTTGATGCTGACCTTGAACTGAAGTACACATAGCAATGTTAATTTTCTTCTAACAACTAACAGATCTGTTCAATAGAAAACTGGAAGGGGCTATCCTCATTTTGTCCTAAATCGCAAGATGCTAGCTGCTAGCGTTTCACTTTGGCAAACCTGGCAAAGCTTTTAAAACCAAGATTAGTAAATCGAACCATTCACTCAACCTCTCAGTGAATTTAAACTGTATGAAGTCATAATTTATCTCCATTCCATCACTTGAGTTACATTTGTCAACATGGCCACCTGAAACCCAAGGCCTAGGTGAAGCTGCGACAAATATGTATATATTCGCACGAAACCTTACTGACTAAGCTATTGGATGGTGTGACCCAATGACAGTGACAATGGTCAAGGGGGTGTCTGGGGGACCATCAAAATATTTAAAGCACAGAGTCGAAATTTGACCGTTTCTGTTGTTCAATATGTGAGTATGCTTCTGCTTATATGAACGCCGGTTCAGGCTCAGGCGTAGGGTCGGGCTTAGTATTTCAGGTTCTTGGAAAAATCTATTTGGACCAGGGGTGGGGGGGCTTTGCCCGGCCGGTGGCTCAGGGCGGATCGAGGCGAGCAGACCTGCTGCCAAGAGCAGAGGTTGGCACTGAGTTCATTTTTTGGTGTCCCTGCGAACCGCGCGGGGAACTGGGTGTGCCACGTGTGTGTGCTCACATTTCAATAATCGGGTGTCAGTTACTGTGAACGGATTCTCCTGACCTGTCGACTGGTGTAGCAGCTGTTTGACCAACAGGCAGCGGACTTGTGTCATAGACGCTTTAATGCAAGAGTATTGAATCATGTCCAACTATGTAGACATTTTAAACTGGCTGATAAGGATTCAGTTACCTGATATAACTTTCTGCTTAGCTTTTTCGGTCAATAGCGTCATTGCTCATTTAGATGTGATGTTCTAAAGCAATGGTTTTAGCTTAGTATCTACCCGGTAAGACCATCTGGTGGGGATAGTGATGGAGAAGAAGGTATGGGAGGAGGCACATTTTACTTGTAATTATTGGAATTATGTTTCATTTTAATGATCTATGCTGTACAGACAGGCCCGTATCTACCATTGAGGACTTTGAGTTCAATTTCCTCTGTATTTCTTTTTGACGCAGAATGAAAGTAGTGAACTAAAAAAAACAAGTCCTAAAGTAAAAATTAAGATCACCGCATGCTTGCGTTATTGCCATCAGGATTGCTGTGTGTTATGAAGTGAAGCCAGGCAGACAAGCAGGACTCTTGGTTTCATGAAATCGTTCCTTTAGAAAAGACATCTCTGCACAGGTCCTTTGCCAGTGTTGCCCCTGGTGACAAAATGTTTTGAGACAGTTGTGTTAAGTTCATTAAATACTGCAGGTAAGGAAGACAAGCATGGAAAGTAGCTACAGAAATCTAAGCTTTTTGACATTTGAAAATAACTGTGTAAACAGCTAAATGTCATTCACCTCTAGATATCATAAAGAATGTTGTGTTGTTTTTGGTTGCTGGCTTGAGGGGTAGCTGACATATCTACGTATCTATATCTGTAACAGAATACTTTTATAACCTTGTGCTACAATTTCTTGCTGTGCTGGATATGTGGCATCTGTACTACCCCATTATGTCAGAGGTAATAATACTCTGAAATCGATTCAGCTGGTCAGGCTGTTCCAATTGGTTCTTTCACATCTAATTGGAGTGAATCAGAACATGGAGCGCTTGGGGCAGATTCCCTCCCACAGACAAAAGCATATACACACACACACACACACACACACACACACACACACATACACAAGCATACACATGGTCAGATATGCCCATAGCCAAGAAGCACAGACAAATGTGCCCCTAGCCAGAGAGCACAGACAAATTACACAGACAAATTTCCACACTCCTTCAGTTCTCAGCTCTCTTTATAATTCTGATACAGTAGGCCTACATAAAGATAAGGAAGGAATGTAAGATAATGTCATTTCAGATAACTTGTAACAGTATGTTACTGGTAGTAAATCTAGGTTAATGTTTATCAGTTAAGTTGACAATGAACATGGATATTGTTCACTTAAAAGCTTTGACAGCGATGGCCTTATGACCAATGTGATGAATCCATCCAACAGCCGGCATGACAAAGATAGCCTTCTACTATGACAGCTAACTACCCTACATAAGCGCAAAGCCCAGTCCCTCGTCTAGACGTTTTCTTCCAATACTGTTTACTGCATCTAAAAGAGACCTGGTATGAGGCAATAACATTGATGTCCGTGGTTAAGTGCTTTCCGGGGTTAGATGGTTAGATACAAAGAGGTTCACGACGTCCAATACGGCAGACAGGAATGTTGCTTGCAACTCTCCCCCAAGCAAGTCCAAGATAATGACACGGTCGGAAGCTGAATTGTAGGGTAGCATCGGCCTGGAACTGTAAACACTGACCCAGGGAGTCCCATTTGGGAATTCCGGAATGGCCCTGGGATTCTTGGAAGGGCTCCTTTTTTTACATTCTTCCCCTGGAGTAGTGAAGTGTTGGCGCTCACAGCGCTCGCCTGTGATCACTGCCTTGTCTTGAGTGAGTATTATAGACACAGGGGGAAGTGGAGGCTGCCAGATGTTGTGTGTCTCTGTGTAATTGGTCTAGAACACAGCCTGGCCAGTTCTTCCTGACCATAAGACTTGACTGAGATTTGAATCCGGGATCTCACGATCCTGTCTCTTTTATTCAACTGGGTCCTATATTACTCCTGGTGGTTTAGACTGGCCCCTAGTCCCATTTAAAGACAGAATCCCTAAAATAAGTAGTTTACTATATGTTTGATTTAATCCTTTATGCAGCCTTTACATTTCAGTTAAGTTGAACAGTGGCCTAGAGGCTTACTTACATTACATTACATACAAGTGAGAATAAAACACTACAAAGACCTATCTTGGTTTGCATTAAATGTACGCGTTTGAATTTACACAGGCACGTTTGAGAAGCACAAGGCAGAATTGTGTGCGTCAACCATGGGGTAATCAAGGAATATGCATGCCTATTACACTGAAACAGTTTCGACAACTGTCTTCACATTTGCAAACCTCCAGGGGGCCTCGTCGAAAATGTAGCATGAGCTAATTCAGAAGGTGACGCATCTAGCTATCAATATCTGCCAGTTAGCGCAACAAAACGATCTAGCTTATCGAATCTTGAAATGTTTTGGAAAATGTATTGGAACATAAATAAGCCCTAAGCCACTGCTTCCTGTGCATATAGAACATACCGCTGCGGTATGGTTTGGAACTTAACCCATTTCCCTTTCATTTGTCTGTACTGTTTCAATCCATAAAGCATGGAAATGTATGCGCATTTTTTTTATGCATGCTTAGAATTATAATATCAAATGAACAAATAGATTATTTTGGCCAATCAAAACATATTTGTATTTTCATAGTCTCCCACACAAATCCATAGCATTTCAGCTTATGGTGACTCTATACTTCAATCAATTTTGCATCATTTGTTTGTGGGTTTTTTTGCACCATATTTGTAGAAAAATAACCTTCAAAATTGCTAGTTTTTGTCTTGAATTCTTTACACCATATTTGCAGAACAATCTTCAAAATTGTACAACCCTCTGACTTCAAGCAGAAGGCTCTTCCAGCTGAGCAACCCAGACCAGGGCTATTTTAATGCTAATCTGTAATAGAGACCATGGGCTTAGTAAGACTCCCTGGAACTGATATATGAAATAATATAAAAATATCACACTGTGAAGTTGGCTGGATACAAGTAATAGCAATTAACTATTTCAATAAAATAACTCAAATATGGCTGCATTTATTGACAGAATGTATCAAAGCACTTTCAGTGGACAACTGCCTGTAACTTCTATAAACATAAAAAGTAATTACTTAATAACAGCTATAACATTGTAATGAAATGTGATTGGCAGGCTGTTATATTTGGTAACAGTTTGCGTCAGGAACCAAAAATACAATGAACTGTACAGAAATATTCACTTGAGTTCAAATGTTGCCCGCCCAATCTATCTTGGTTAACAAACAAATGCACTTTTCATTGAATCTTCTTCAGAACTATTCTAATGGGGGTTTGTTCCACAGTGCTTCTTACATCATTGGGACGGCATTCCTCCAAGTATAGATGTTTTTCCCCCAAGAACATTCCTGCCCAATGTCTTAAAAATAAACTCTCTGAAATAGACAATGCTACTCTTCTTGAGCAGAGAACAAAATGCTGGGATGAATGTGAGAACGGCTGACATGGAGGGGCGATTAGCTATCATTATTAACATTTCTCAAAGCTGAATCATGGTCACATATAGAAAGAGTCATAAGTCACTTTCCATTGACAGACACCAACTCAGGATGCTTGCATGGGTGTAGCAGTGAACGCATCTTCTTTCACACCACCTCGCCCAAACCGACAACCCAGGAATTACTAGTGCCATACTCTACGCCTGTCGAGCTACGCGCCACCCTGTTCATTTCATTTGATATAGGTTAACCAAATTGATGAATCGACCATGCGGCTCGATCATGAAAAGCTCTCAGTTAAAGGACTCCAGCTAGGGCCCAGAGTTTCAGCCAGTCAATTCACTAGATCTGTAAACACGTGTTGACCAATCGCACTTCACCGATGAGATAATCGTGACAAATCGTCTTTGCCTGATCACGGTTAATACCGACCCATCAAATGCGGTTTAAACAAAACAGAATACAACGAACACTTCTGAACTGGCCTCAGGGCCCCGCATGTCAACGGAAAGTCCCTCAGAGATTTGAAGCTGCAGCCATAAAGAGCTCTCTCTTTCCAGCCCACCGCCCGTGGCCAACATCACTGAACTGCCACTATGTGCCGGGTCAGCAGAGACTGCCGTTAGCAATGTGCCGCGGGGCGCACATGCCGAGCGTGGCTGAATGATTTGCATTCTCATGATCCTCCCCCGCCCGTCCGGCGTTTGGAGCGGATGTCACGGTCAGACTCACTGAACTGCTGTGTCATTTGTCTCTCTCACTCGGACCTTTCCAGTGAACGACTCAAAGGCCTCTGCTTGGGCCATGCCCGATCCATGCACCGACAATGTTGAGCGTTCAGATTCAGGTTTTAGACATGGCGCACTGGTGTATTCACAGTTCTCCAGAGTTGTTTTAATTTTCGAGGTGAGTCTTAAAAGTGTGCAGGGGATTCCTCTGTGTCATTCATAGTCCTGACTGTACACACTTTCTCGATGGGGATCTTGACATAAAAGGCCCAATTTCCTGTGACAACGAGATGTATCCCTGGAACTGATGTGGCCGACACACATCCATTCAACACAGTTCCTAGATACAAGAAACAAACACTATAATGGAAATAGAAGTACTTCAGGATATCTTTAAAAAGGGAAATGCTCTTTATGTTCTTCTACCCTGTTTTTTCTCCTCACTTTTGTCACATCTATGTAGTAGTTGAGGCCCTGTTTTATTGCTGCTGACTCAACAGTCGGGAACTAATTACTAATTTCCTGTAATTAGTACTGCTGTGAAAACAGCTGAGACAATGTGTCTTCAGGTTCTTTTGTGAGAATCTTAAACACAGTGAAGGAAAACCACAGTAATGTAACTGAACTGTTAGATTAGAGACGGAGCAGAAGGGCAAAGAGAGTCTGAGAGGAGAGAGAGAGAGAGAGAGAGAGAGAGAGAGAGAGAGAGAAAGGTGAAAAGACTAATTAGTGTGACACTTGCAGTAAATATTCCAGTCACACAACAACTATTTGGAGTGTTTTGTTACATGGCAGGACAAGGCAATAATAACGCCACCAGAATAATGCCACAATGATAATGCCCCCATAATAATGCCACCACGATAAAGCCACCACGATAATGCCACCATGATAATGCAATGAACCCTTTTATTTTCAACAGAGATGAGGGCAATGCTAGAATAAAAGTTAAAAACTTTCTATGGAAAGTATTGTTTTTATGAGAAGGGTGACTTAGATATCAAGGCACTTATGAAGAATGTCACCGGACCGGTTTGACAAACTAGCCACGCTGGAAGTGTTGCTAACCGAATCTTCAGTACAATAGTACACACACACACACACACACACACACACACACACACACACACACACACACACACACACACACACAACACACACACAGACACACAGAAATGAATTTAGTTTTATCAACAGGTCTTGAATTCCTTCAACTCGTCAGTGGAGTGGCGTATTTGCGAACACCTGTCACAACGGTCACACACTAATGAGATTCTGGTCACATCAGTCATTGACTGAAAGGTAACAGTTGGAATCTTGATTGGAAATTCCCTGTCAATTTTACTGGAACTGATGGAGCAACAAAGGATTGCTCAATACCTTGCAGTAGTAAATCCAGTATTATTTCTTATGAATACGTTTTTCTCATGTGACTACAATCTGAAATCAACGGTGAGGGTTTGGGACCAAATAAACAATTCCAGCCTGAATTTGCCTTTATCTGAAACCAGATCCCAGAATCAACTGTACCTATATAAACAGCTGATGTCAGTTGTACCGTAGCAAAATAGTATGTGAGGCTATCCCGTGTTGTACGCTGAACACAACGACATATCAATGTAACACATTGCGTTTCCTTTCTATAGATTGTTTTTAATATCAGAGGTGTTTCTCAAGATGTCAGAGCCCAGAGAAGGAACTCATCACTCCCAAATCTAAACCAATCCTACTGCAATTCTTTCCATGCTGCCACATCCTATCGCTCGGTACTCTTTTCTTTCCTGTGATCCTTCCACTGCCCATTAGGTCCAGGTTCAGTCCCATCCCCATGCTATGCCCATATCCACTCCAGTCTGAGCCTCTGGACAAACTTGATGATTGGTTACAGGAGATGGCCTCTCATTCTGTTCCCTTAGACAAGGTTATTTTAGTATATTCTTGTTTAGTTACTCTATCCACGACACAGCTCACATAATCGGCCGCAAACACAATGGCTTGTGTGATATAAAATATCACACAAGTGTTATTCTTTTGTGTAACTCTTTAGTGTAATTCTTTCATGTAATTCTTTCGTGTAATTCATTTGTGTAATTGGTCATTGCATGCTGACCCTTACCTTATTCTAGTGCGGATGTCTTTCATTTCAAAACTGGTAGTTTTAATTTTGTCTCACTGCATATTCTGGTGATTTTGACAAACATTCATTTTAAACTGTATTTATTGAATTTTGTATATTTTGTATATTTTTTTAAAGGGCCAATAACATTTCACTGTTAAGTTAACACGCGCCGTCAACAAACCACGTGACAAATCGCATTTTGTTTTATCCCATTTGATGCCCATCCAGTGCTGTAGAGAACAGACCGTTTTGGATGTCCACCAGCAGGAATGTCTCTTGACGTCCAACTCCACTCAACATTCCTTTGGAAGTTCACAGGATGTCTGCTACAATGAAGGCCAATTGCCCGAGGCTCCGGCTTAACCAGCAGAGGAAGGAGTGGTGAGGGTTGAGGGTCAGAAGTTGCGAGGAGGTGTTAAATGGCACTACAGACGCATCCTCCATCCACCCATGTCCTCAGTCGAAAGGGGAAATTCATAGATGTCTTTAACACTCTGGCGACCCAGTGCCCGGCCCGGCCCTGCTGCAAATGGCCGTCGGAGACATCCAGACATCTTGGCTGCGTTTAAAAGAAAATGTTTAAGAATACCCGCCACCATTCAAAGCATGTGCGGAATGAGTGCCTTAATTAGGGAGGCAGAAGGAGAGGAACAGTGAAGCCCAGGGGAGACACACTATTGGAAATGTATTAAATAAACAGGGAGTAATGGTCCATTGATTGTGTTTAAATGATATTATATTTATATACAGAGAGAGTATGTTATTTAGCTTTAAACAAATCAATAATATTTTTGGCATTTCTATCCCCATCCTCCCGTTCTGGTTTACATACAGAACCGAGCTGTTATCAAGGCCAACGTATGGTGGCAGGATGCTGTTTGTGTTCACTTCTCTAAATAAGAAATGCCAATACAATAAACTCATGTCCTGTTTGTTTGGCATTGTTTTGGGTTTGCCATGCAACCCCTTGCTTCCAGATTCTGGTCCAAACGTCCGATGCTACACCTTCAGCAACTGAGGTATCCGTCCGGCTTACTCCATCATGAGCTCTAGAATGAATGGTTCAGTTTCTTAGATCTATCAGTTGTTCGTTAGCAGTTATGTACTTCAGGCCAGTTGATTTGGCTTGTGAAGGCTCAGTGAGATAAAGAGATGGATCACTGGGTTTGTCCACTACCCAGAATGCTTCGGGCTGGACGCAACACTTATGCTAATTTCAGTGCCAGACAAAAAAAAGTCCCGTCTTCATAGCCGTTGGGTCCATGAGTAATAAATATCTCAATCTGGCCTTTGGTCTTCAAAGACAACATTTGGCCTTTAATATAGATCAGTGATCTCCCTTTGGGGATGACTAATTTCTTCAGAGAAAGCTATTCAATGTGATGATTTATAGACCTTCTTTTATGAGTTCTGGTAGGTGTAGAAGCTTTGTGGCCTAACAAAATGGCACCTGTGTTTGAATTCCTGATTCACTGGGCACTGGGAGAACATTTGTGAAGTATGCTGACCCCATGTCTCATTCCACAGGCTCTCCGCTCCTACATATTGGAGATTTTAGCATTTTTCCAGCAGGTGCTACTGTTTGGGATTCAGCCTCATTCTGTAACATATAGTACTTTGGACACAAAGCCTTTCTATGTCCTGGTCACGGGGAAGACTAAAGCCACATTCCAACAGACAGCTGGCCATACACCCCTCCTCTGTCCTTGCCTGATGACTGTAACTAAATTCTTCCAATGCTCTGCTGTTCACTACATACATCAGTCTAAGACAGTCACCATTGAAGTTGTGAAAATGAGGGGCGTTGTATAAAACCAAAGTCACCGGCAAAAGGGTCATCTCCAAGCAACCGTCTTGAAGAAATCAAAATTCCACCCTTTGGGCCAAGATATACTGTCTGATCTAATGAGACATGAGTGTGTGGGTCCCACTGTGAAGCATGGAGGAGGTGTGATGGTATGGGGGTACATTCCTGGTGACACTGTCTGTAACATATTTTGAATTCAAGGCACACTCAACCAGCATGGCAACCACAGCATTCACCAGCAAGATGCCCAACAATTTGATTTGTGCGTAGTTGGACTATAACACTTTTTCAACAGGACAATTACCCAAAACCAACCTCCAGGCTGTGTAAGGGATACATGACCAAGAAGGTGAGTAATGTTTCCATATCGGATGCCCTGGCCTCCACAATTACCTGACCTCAACCCAACTGAGATGGTTTGGGACAATTTGGGTTACAGAGTGAAGGAAAGGCAGTCGACAATCGCTCAGCATATGAGGGAAAATTATTCCAGCATGACTACCTCATGTAGCTGGTTGGGTGAATGCCAAGAGTGTGCTAACCTGGGTTTGACAGACCTGGCTCTTGGGAGAAGACAGTATGTGCACACGGACCACAAAATGGGGTGGAAATGGAGCTGCACTTCCTTCTCTCCTGCCAAATCTGATTATACAGACCCAAAAACATATTTATTTTGTTAATGTAATGTCCAGTTGCAGTAGCAAAGTTTGTGTGTGATCCATTGCCACAAGGAAAGGGCAACCAGTTGAGCACAAAGAAAACTTTGAACGTGCATGTTTAAGGCTTTAATCTTTTTCCCATTCTCATTTGTGAATATTTGTTTTAAATCACATCACTGTGCGTAGCTTATAATATAACATTCAAATTGCCTGTATTTGCGTTGATATATAACACTTTAATTGTTCATTTTATTTTATTTTTCACTTTGGTTATTATAGTTCTTTTATTTTAACAAATGGTTCCGCGCCAATGAAGACTAAACCGAGAGAGACAGTCTACTCCTGTCAACTCAATAACTACAAGTGCAGTAGGTAAACATAGAGGTAAGATAATATTTAAACTATGTACTCAGTCGTAGGTCTATGTAATTCCTGCCTGCATTTTTTATTATAATGAATTCCTCTTTTTTGTTTATTTTCCTAAACAAATCAAGCCCTATAACATTGTCCCAATACAGCATAACACCATTGCCATCCTCATGGTTGTGAGGAGAATTGCAGTAATTCACTTCGGCCTCCTCCCCCATTGGAACCGTGTGGTTTACGCTTTTGATCCCGTAGGGACCTCCTCGCGCTCTCACATTCCTGGCATTCTGACCTCAGTCCGTCGGTTCTCAGTTACTTATTATCGTTCGGTGCTGGACAAGCTTTTTAGTGTTGAGCAAGTTCCGAACAGAGTAGACCTCAAATAAATCGCTGTGGAAGGATGATAACTATTTAAACGAAACATTGTGGATTACTTTTGAATTCATTTAAAAGTTTAACGTTAACGTTTTGCGGGGATGAGAGCGTGAACTGGTAAGAATGTTTTTTTGTTTCTATTGGAAGAGTTTTATGATACTATGTGGACATCCGTAAAAACTCGTTAATTGTGCATATCCAACTTATGTTAAATTAATGTTCAGAATTTGACACGTAATGAGTACTTTCGCTCCTAAAACTGTTTCTAGAACTTCCCGGTGAGAATGGAATTTCGACGCACATTTCGACTAGTGTAATAGTAGCGCTGAGTAACTAAGTTGTCGCTATGTGGCGTGTATTCGCAACAGTGTACGGTTTCACGATCAAACCCGTCAATGTTTTGGGTGAAACGGGATGTATATTGTATTGTGTATATATATATATATATAAAATACAATAGAATTTGGAGATAGTGAAATTCTAATAGGACATTTAGTAATTCTACATTGACAACGGTTTAAAGTGTGATATCCAAGATTTATAGAAATTAGTTTGCAGTGTTCCACGCTGGTTCAGGGAGATGTTGATGACGGCTCAATTATCAACCATCCAGTCATTGATGTGGACCTACTTTTGCTACAGCCCCGCATTCCTAACAATAATCATTGCCTTTCCTGTTGCAGGTTTTACGGCCATCCAAATACACCCCACACACCTGATCCGCAGCTTCCATCCACTGAACAAAAGAGCCAAAATGGCGTCCACAGAAGAGCCGTTTGGCACAGTCCTGCACCGCCTCATCCAAGAGCAACTGCGCTACGGCAACCCCACGGACGCCCGCACCCTCCTAGCCATCCAGCAGCAAGCCCTGCGCGGAGGTGGCAGCGGGTCCCCGAGCGGAGGGCCCGGGTGTGGCGCTGGAGGGGCCCCTGGCGGAAGCCCCCGCTCCTCCCTGGAGAGCCTCAACCTGGAGGAGTCGTCGCTTCCCCAGCTGTCCGCTCGCCAGGAGCCGCAGGGCCAGGAGCACCAGGGGGACTACCAGCACTCAGAGAGCAGCTACCAGCTGTACCGCCTCCACGGCGAGGAACTGCCCACCTACGAACAGGCCAAGGCTCACTCCCAGTACCTGGCCCAGCACGGGGCCCACAGCCCCCGCCCACATCTCCGCGAGGGGGACTGCCGTGCGCCCGCGGAGGAGGAGCCGATTGAGTTGAAGAGAGGCCATGTGCGGTCGCTCAGCGAGCGTCTCCTGCAGTTGTCTCTGGAGAGGAACGGCGCCATGGCGATGTCCGAGGCGGCCAAGAGCTCCTCGCATAGCTACCCGGAGCTGGGTTACTACGGCCCGCAAGGCCTGCCGGGCAAGGGCAGCCCTTACCCGGAGTACCCATCGGTTCCTATCATGTCCCCGGGATACATGCCCATCCACCCTCAGGAGCCCCAGTGTGTCTACAGGGACATGAGCCAGCAGCTCAGGTACTAAGATATTACATCATTGCACAGGTGTGTGTGTGTTAACGTTATAGAGTGAGATCACGCGAAGGTGTTACCACTGTCGGAATGTAAGTGCCCTGAATCAGCAGCCAACCCTTATTTAATGGCGTGCTAATTGTTGTAGGTGTGTCTACCGGCTTAATGCAGTCCAAGCTGTGTGTTATGTACCTAGCATTCCTGACATGGCACCATGCTTGGTGAATCATTACCTACGCAGGTTGTTATTCAGACCGCCTTTTCTGAAGCACTTGCAGGCTGACCTTCTTAGAGTGGAGCTGATGTGTTTAGTCTCACATAGGCTAGTAGCAGTGCCATGGATCTTTAATTGTAGTAGGTCGCTCGCGTAAATGTGGTTCCCTGAGCTAGTGGACGGTGTTAGTCACTGCTGGGAACACCCGGAGTACCTGGTGACACTCGGCTCAACAGCGCACTTCTCTCTTCACAGGTACGCTGTCCCAGCGCAGCCACCCACCGAGGCCTGTTATGGCGTGTTCACCAGTCTGCCCCCTGGTGGCGCGGAGGACGACAGACAGATGGAGGTGCTGATGCTGGAGAACGAGAGGCTGCGGCGCGAGCTGGAGGGCCACCGAGAGAAGGCCGGCCGTATCCACAAGGTGAGGATCATTCCCTCTTTTCAGCGTGGCTCTAGATCGGTGGTCTGTCGTTTGTTGTCCGGTCGGGGGGGGGGATTCGCTACGGGTGCCCTGTTGTCTTCAGTTCACGGTGAATGCTCTGACCCAACACGTGTAGCTTCTAATGTTGCCACGGCCGCATGGAGGAGCGCGGCGTTGCAGTCCGCGACATGCCACTTGACGGAGAGAGACACAAGTCAGGTGACAGTTGCTCGCTTGCGTTGAGCCAGACCAGACACACTGCTCTGTCTGTACATGGGAGAGCGTTACAACAGCCGCTACCCGAGACAGTGCACAGAGACCCGTTCAAGGCAGCTACAGTGTCCACACTACGGGGTGTTCGGTGTATGGGTGCCCTTTAGTTCCGGAGAGGCCTTGGATTTTTTTGTCCTATCTAGGGCATGTCAGAAAGCAGTCAATGAGGTTGTGACCCCTGGCAACAGCTAACAGCTCAGTGGGGTTCTGCTGGCTGGGTCAGGTGGCTTGGGCAGGTGGCTGGGGCAGGTGACTGGGGCAGGTGAAATGGAAAGGTTCTGTGGAACTCTCATCCCATTGCATTTTCACTTTGGTCCATGTTCCTCTACTTTTGTCTTTTTCATTTGAACTCTCATTTTCTCTTTTTATTGCCCAGCTCATAACCATTTTCCTGATAATTCTGTCGGTAATAGCCATTAAACCCTCCCCTTACACGTTATTGCCAAAACGAGCCGATAAAAGACGTCAAAAAAGACAGACATCAACCGTTAATCCTGGTACACACCAAAGAGATGGATAGAGGGCTCATCTTCAAGAATATCCCCAATGGCAACATATTTTCTAAAATGGGTTGTAAATGCCAAGTAAAGTCATCATTCTACCTCTATGGTAGTTTTATCCGTAGAAAGACTGTGCGTCTCTCTCTCTAGTTGAGTTACATCACCCCCATCCCCCCC
>JACXGJ010007803.1:0-29156 GCA_016801105.1 Esox niger
GTGTGCGTGTGTGGAAGTGAGGGGATGGCCAGTGGCCAGTTGTTATGTTGTTAGGCTTCTTTTTTTATTGAAACATGGAGCAGACATTTACAGAAAAGCTTCTTAAGAACCAGCCCCTCGTAGATTGCATGGACAGTCTTAGATATACAGCTCTGGAAAAAATTAAGAGACCACTGCACCTTTTTCTTTCCTTTCCAAAAAAGTTGAAAAGTTAACTTTTGAGGGAGTAACATAAGTGTTCAATTTACAGTGGTCTCTTAATTTTAACCTTTCTGTTCCACACTCAAAATCTACCTTTTTGACTATTTTGGAAAGGAAAGAAAACGTTGTAGTAGTCTATACATTTATTCCAGAGCTGTTGCTGAAGCCTGGTACTGTCTGTCAGACTGGACAGTCTTAGATATAGGTGCAGTCTGGTACTGTCTGTCAGACTAGACAGTCTTAGATATAGGTGCAGTCTGGTACTGTCTGTCAGACTGGACAGTCTTAGATATAGTTGCAGACTGGTACTCTCTTTCAGTCCGGACAGTCTTGGATATAGGTGCAGTCTGGTACTGTCTGTCAGACTGGACAGTCTTAGATATAGGTGCAGTCTGGTACTGTCTGTCAGACTGGACAGTCTTAGATATAGGTACTGTCTCTGTGTCGGTTCTGTCTGCTTCCACCCAGCAGTTGATCTGCAGTCTGGTAGCAGCTTGGAGCAACCGGTCCAAACCTCCTGCTGTCTCCCAGTGAGGCAAAACTACATTAGCCCAGTCACTGCTTCCTGTGGCTGACACCAGGGGTACAGGAACTGCCTCTTCAGACACTGGCGAGCTGCTTTGCACACAGATTCCAGCTCTGTACGTTTGCTGAGTCAGAGCCCCAGGCAGAGTGGGATAACTCAGCTAAAACATTGGAAAGGACAGCAGTTTCTGTTTCTGTGCAACGCTTGCCTCCTATCTCTGCAAGGCCCTTAACCAAACCGCAATCACGCTGAGTTGCCCCCCCCTTCTCCTTCTCTTGCCCTGGACTGGATATCACTAATGAACTGTTCTCCCTGTAGAATATGTTGCAGCTGACCTGGAAAAACAAAAGGCTTGTATATAAAGAACATGGCTCTTTCCGTTGTCACAGAGCTCTGGAAGTGAGAGAGTAAGGGGGAGAGGGAGTGCGAGACTAATTCAGACTTGGATTTTACCAGGGAGATGATGATGAGGCAGGGTGGGAATTAGAAGATCCATCATTATATGAGACATGGTCAGACCATTTCTGACCCTTTTATCAGTGCAATTGCCCTTTGATCTGTTCTGAACATTGATTACAAATATTGACAGGAACATCCTTTCAATGTATGAAACTACAAAAATGTGCCCTTGTTTAGTGATTTCCAGTGGGAGAATACATTTTCCTGAAGTTTCCTGTCACCAGTTGAGTGCTGTGAATCAGTATCACACAAAATACAGACAGCTATCTACCGATCATCTCCCATTCAGTTGAGCACTGCGGTATGACACATGGGAGAGCTCTCACTGCATTATATATTATATAAAAAATATGCTCCTTTTCAGAGCAACTAGAGTATCATGGGCATGTCTCAGCCTATGAGTGGGGAATCCAGCCACCTCCAGGGCAGCCACCCAGTTTCCCTGTGACATAGTCAGGGAGTCCTCTACTGACAAATGACAGGTTTTTTGCCTTTCAGAGTAATACCACAATCTCTCCTTTTCTGTAAATGTAGTCCAGTTTTCAGTAGGCTTGCCACTGGTCGCTACTTCAGCCAAATTATGTATTCCAAGATGATCTGATTTCATGGGAAGCTTAGGGCTGCCCAGGTGCACTTTCACTCTGCCTAACTAACATAACCCTGGAAGATGTGGGGCTGGTTTGAATGCTTCTGGTAGACGAGAGTCAAGGTACCCACTTAGCAGAAGGGTGAACCAGGGGTTAATTGCAGCTTCAAGGGGCTTAAGGGAAGTGTTTAGTCTTCCAGAGCCCCTCAGAAGTCAGCCTTCTCCGTTCCTTCCTCAGGCCACTGACAATGGGTTCCCAATTCGAGGAAGGGAGCTTCCCTTCTGGAACGCGTTAAGTGCTGGAACTCCCATGTGGCTCGGCCATGCAACTCTCGCCCAGTCTAAAAAACATTTTCTCAAAAATGAGTGTTGAAAGTGCAAAAGTGAGAAAAATGTGGATGGTCCCTTCCCCGCAGTGAGGTTGCATGGTCGAGAGTGACGTACATGAAAAAGACACATGGCAGTCAACTCAAAAGTGTAGCACTGTTTCCGTAGACCACACCACAGGCCTAGCATGGAACGTATATACAGACTTATGGAACAGTATATACAGACTTATAGATTGGTATATACAGACATATGGATTGGTATATACAGACTTATGGATTGGTTTATACAGACTTATGGAACGATATATACAGACTTATGGAACGGTATATACAGACTTATGGATTGGTATTTACAGACTTTTGGAGCGTATATACGGACTTATGTAACAGTATATACGGATTTATGGATTGGTATATACAGACTTTTGGAACGGTATATACGGATTTATGAATTGGTATATACAGACTTATGGAACGGTATATACAAATTTATGGAACCGTATATACAGACTTATGGATTGGTATATACAGACTTATGGAACGATATATACGGACTTATGGAACGGTATATACGGACTTATGGAACGGTATATACGGACTTATGGATTAGTATATACAGACTTTTGAAACAGTATATACAGACTTATGGATTGGTATATACAGACTTATGGCACGGTATATACGGACTTAAGGAACAGTATATACGGACGTATGGATTAGTATATACAGACTTTTGGAGCGGTATATACGGACTTATGGATTGGTATACACGGACATATGGAACAGTATATACAGACTTATGGAACGGTATATAGGCATGTGATCCTGCCGTAGATGTAGTGGCTTCTGATTGTGATACCAGAATAGAAACATACGATGTGAAATACAGAATATTTTTATGATAGAGGCCAAGGACGGAGCACCCACCCACCACGGGCCCAGTTGCAAACGCACCTCCTGCACCCCCGATGGTTACGCGCATGGATAGAATGAGTTACTGCCCAACACAAGCCCCATGCTGTCAAGATTATATCACATGGAAAAAGGGTCTTCCAGTCTGTCTCGAGCTCTCATTGGACACGTTTGGAGAGATGTGATTAAATATTTTGTTCTGGTCGTGCACATGATGAAGTTGCGTTACCCCCATGCATGGGGACCTCATTTCCTCTTTCTGGGAACCAAGGTTTTCACTCCATGACACCAGAGCTTTGCTAAACACAGAATGAGTTAAACAAACACTTTGGAGTCAGTAATGGATATTATTTTAATCCAATCAACATCTGCTTCCAACATGGTTTGTTTGGTATTGTGCTGATAGACACGCCCACTGAACATCAGCTTTTACTTCTACATGATGGTAGGTCAGGAAGTAAAGCGAGGGTGAGACTTCCTCTGATTACTTTTCTCTGTGACAATGAAGACAGGTTTTTGGAGCAGTGTTTGACTTGGGCCACAGACAGTTGGACCACCGTACCAGTACGTCCGATTTTTGAGGAACAGCATTTGGGTTCCTTTTCAAGTGCTTGACTTGACCAGAGTTGTCTGAATCACTGTGATGTGTGAAATGTTTTCTCTTCTATCTGGCCTACCAACACCAGTACACTTTGTGATTAGGATGTATTGTACACAACCGACATCCCTCTTTCTGTGTGTGTGTGTGTGTGTTTATCCTCTGTGTGTGTGCCAGTGAGTGGGTTGTTGCCTGAGGACAGATATATATGATTTCGGCACCAGGTAGACCCTCAGCCTATACAATTATGATAGACAACTGACTGACACATGAGCCAAATGAAAAACATGACTTCTCGCACAGGTGTAATTTAGTGCTGCATCAAATGCATGCAGACTTACTGTAGCAGCACTCCAGATAGTGGTTTTATACAGACACAACCAAACATTGTTCTACTCAGCGTCTCCATCAAGAGCATAATGGCAGAAGCAGATAGGACTATGGGATGAGAAACCACAACATTTCTTTTACATGGGCTACAAATGAATGCATCAAAATGTTGACTAGGAACATTTCCAATCATATGAATGGACTTGATTTGCCACTTCTGGGGAGGGATAAAACAATTTTTGACATGGTTCAAAAACTGCATTTCAAAATAAATTGGTTCTGAGATTTAAGCCCAATCAGTACAGATCACTCTTGTTATGTTTTAAGATAAACTGGACATTTTTGGGATTTGATGGAAGAGCAATACTATGAACCATGAACATTTCTGGCACCCTTGTAAAGTACCTTTTTCAAATCTGGCCCCATAAGAATATAGCCATATAGCCCTGCTCTAGGCGATACTGCTCACTTTAAAACGAGATTTGCTGCTTCTCTAACACAGACTCAAGGGCACCTCCTTTGAGTATTATAGAATATTTTCTACTTCCCTTTCTCTCCCCTTCTCTCCCTGTCTCCTAATCTCAACCCTCTTTCTTTGTCTGCCTCTCTCCCAGGCACTGAAACACCTCTCTCTCTGTAACTGAAACAACTCTCTCTGTCACTGAAACAACTCTCTCTGCTACTGAAACAACTCTCTTTGTCACTGAAACAACTCTCTCTGTCACTGAAACACCTCTCTCCCAGTGACTGAAACACCTCTCTCCCAGTCTATTTCCATCATACTCCCAGTCACTGAAACGCATCTGTGTCCTGGTCCCAGCCTTCTCCACCTTCAACCTTTAGTAACACTTTTCCTTAAGTTGACACTCACTACTATTTAACTACTATGTAAATAACTGCTATGTAAACTGTATTAAAAACAATGTTAGAGCCGACTGCAAAAGTGTGATTCCAATATGTTTTATTAACATGTGTAACAAGACAATGTGTAATTACTGATACAAAAATCATGTATAATTACACACTTGGAATTGCATCCTACAGGATGAGTTGTAATACATGTGGTATTACATTGTTGTTGGTATAGTTGTTAATATGTATTTGCATAGCAGTAATAAGTGTCAACTTAACGTTGAAGTGTTACCCAACCTTTCCCTTCCTTTCACCGGCATAATTGATGCATAAAAATACATGCATCAGAAAGAGAATAATATAAATAGAGAGTGGAAGCAACAAAGGCGGAAAGGAATAAAGAAGAGGTGAATTAAGGTGGAAAGAGGGAGAACAAAGATGAGGGCATTTGGTACAGGATAACGCATGCAGCAGTGTCTCTGTCTCTCAGACAGATAAGGATGAATGATGTCCTCCCCTGGAGCCCTGCAAAGCAGGAAGTGTGGATCCCTATTAATTAGAATATGAATTAGACTCCTTATCTGATGGCTTATTGGAGAGACCGTGATAATCCATGCCCAGGGCTGCAATGGCAGCTCTCATTGACCGTCATAGAATATTATCCTGCTATTGTTAGCCGCCAATGTTTTGGTGATGGTTCTCTCTAAAGAGGGGAACAGTGCCATGATTTCATTCTCAATGTTATTTGATTGTGGCCTTCTGACTGAAGAGATGGACAAGTAGGTCTCTTTCTCTCTGTTGATCTTACTGTTGGAAATAGTTGCTCCTTTCACTAGTGCATTGCATTTACATCCTTTGTCTGGCAAGGGCTCCCTTGAGTTTTTCACAATCTCTTGCTCTTTTCCCTTCTCTCTTTCTCACCCCTCTCCTCACACTCCCCCCTACATCTCTCCCCTTTTCATCTCCCCTCTCGTCCTTTCCCTGTCAGCAGAGGTTTGTACCTGCAGGGAGATGGAGTCTCTGTAGCCCAAACTCATTAGGTTCTCCTCAGTGGGGGCCTGGGCTGGGTCGGGAACTGATTAAAAGTTGAAAAGTGGAGGTTAATCACATCCTGACCTCCCAGGGCAGAATCATGGCCCTGGCTCTGTGTTAATCAATGCTTCTTTAGGGTGGCTCTGAAGATGGGCTCCTCGTATGGACCAATTACCCAGCACAGTTGACAGCACAATGCCAATTGAGCATTTTTTTCCCTAATTTTGTGATCGGAATGGTTGGAATCATTCAAATAGAATGATTTTAATAAGCGAGGTGGAAAGCGGCATACTTCATATTGGGTTTATCTATTGACCGCCTTTGACCTTTTCACCTGCCTGCATGCATATATTTATCGTTTTTCTATCAATGGAGGAACCGCAGTGCATGAGCAACAAGGGGGCAGAGCTCGGTGTGTGGGTGTGTGTGTGTGTGTGTGGGGGTGTGTGTGTGTGTGTGTGTGTGTGTGTGTGTCTATGTGTGAAAGAGCAGCAAGAGGTGAAAGGGAATTAAATTACAAAGTAAATCATATAAATGGACGAAACACACGGCTGGGCGGCACTTCAAAGGGACTGCATGAGATATGGATCTCTTATGAGTGATATGACTATGGTATAGGCTCACTATTATGTCAATATTGTAATTTTGATATTAAATTGATTCACAGCTTTGAACTAGTCTGTGGTTCATGCTATATTTTGTCACGTAGCCAATCTGGACTGCTCATTTCCGTCTCTCTGTCACAGGCATTTTCATCATTATTTGATGTATGTGCTTGTGAATTGATGGGAGAAGTGTTGATTACTGCTATAATATACACGGGTAGCCCTCCATTCAGTTTTGACCTCAGTTTCACCCCTGGTCACTGTGTGGTAACAGGGACCAGAGCTACTGTTTGAGGGAGAGGACCAGATGAAGAAGGAGGTAGGGATGCTAGATTTATATATTGATTGATTACTAGGGGACCATGTAAGATGTCTGAAAAGAGCAGCCGGGTCTGAAACATTATAGCTCAACATTCTCTGATTCTAGAGTTGTTGGTTTTACTTGTGTGGATACGTTCTCCCACTTCCTGTCCTCTTTGAAACGTCCCATCAGCGAACAGATCATTCTGAATTCATGCTGCTGCCGCAACGAACGTGGCCGACATCTCCCAACAGTGATCAGAGCTTTCACTCACGGTCTGTTCCGATTCACCTCACCATCAGGATCCACGGCCTCTCCAGGTAACGAAGGAATGTGTAATTGATCCTGTTCACATGGTTTAAACATTTAACCCTGACGGACAAATGGGTCTGTTGAATCCATTTCGCCCGGGTCCGTTATGAATGTCAGTTCTCCACGCTTGGCCGGTTTGACTGCCTGGAACAACACCTCCCGGGGTTGTTTGGATGAGTTTGCCGACACTGTCCGGGCCCACGACGGACTCTGATCACATTCACGGAGATGAAGCACAAACATGCTCTGTGGTGCCTGGCCACCTGGGGTAACTCAACACGGCTGTGAGGATGCATAACTTCCAGCCTGGAGAGCGCCGGGTCAGGAGGGAGAAGCCGGCTCTCTCCCACGTCTGCCCTGAATATTGGAACCAGCTGCAGTAGCCCAGGGGTCTCTGTTAACCAGACTGCAATGAATCCATCCTTAACCCTTAGACTTCACTATTTATCGCGTCAACAGAGGTGAAACTCCTGAAAGATGTGAATGAATATATTTTTTTAAAGCTGTTTTCTTTGCGTGATTGGACTGTAGTGTGAATTCAGTGACTGTTGCTTTTGTTTCCCCTCTGTGGGTAGTGTAATAAAACCCCAGTATACTCTATTATGTTTCGAGGTTTTCTCTAAACACAATCCTTTAGGAAAGAGCATTGGAGTGAGGAGTTAGTTATGGACAGAGTGAGTTGGGAAATCAGACCGTGTGTCTGGCTGGGAGGTGAAAGCCCTTCTGGATAGAGTTTGGTAGCCCTGTAGAGACACTCAGAGTGGATGTGTTGGCGGCAAACACAATCACAAGGGTTGTTGAGGAAAGAGGAAAGGCACAACAACACTGCTGCAATCTTTCTGTTGGCCGAGATAATTGGAAATAAATGATGTCTTGTCGCAGCGGTGCTGCAGTCTAAATACTAATTTGCACTGCAGAGACAACGATTCAGGAGGATATGTTCCTAATGCCCCCCCGTCCCAGCTCTGCCAGGGCTCATTCTGTCTCCTCGGGCTGGGCCCGAATCCCCTGTCCGGTCCCTGGCGTCCTCAGCCCTGGCATGGGCACGCCAGCAGGTTGTTATTCTAGAGGTTAACCCCAGTTGTTTGTACAATGAGTGTCTTCTCTGGTCTATTTACTTTCCCATCAGCCCCCGCCTGCAGGCCATGGATCAGGGGTGGGACATCCCAGGTTGTGTGTAGAGGAGTAGGCCAGTTTGGACTGTGCCTCGGTTTCAATGCGAGTATGAGGGACAGAATCTGGGGCAGAGGGAACCACCACTGTCCGGGTAGACTTGAGCTATACTCCCTGCAGTGACTTCACGTGCAATTCTTGCATTATGTAAGAGTTCTCAACGGTAGTTTTCTGCATTATACTGGATATTTGGTGCTCCTGTATGGCAGTAGCGAGAAAGTAAGGCGTAACAAAGCTAATTCTGTTGTGGCATCAACACTTGTTTTTTTGGAGACTGTCTGTTTGGCACTGTGGTTAATGAGCCTGTTGGCCTGCAGAACAGTGGGGACATAGACGGACGGGCATGGTGTGCTGTTGTGTTACTGGGCACTGAGGCAGACGGCCTGGGGACGAAGATAGACGTGTCACCCATGGAATGCTAATGCTCCATCAACACTGCAATTAGCATATTCCATGTGACTGAGCTGGACGCTGCTAGAGGGTGACAAAGGGTTATATGGCCCAGCATGGCTTTCTGCACCATCCAGGAGATAGTAACTACAGCAACCTAGACCAAAGAGCCCTAATGCGACTCATTATTCTGCAAATAAACAGATTAGAGACCGGATTAATGCTTTTGTTTTTCCATTTGTGACATGGACCGATGAGGAGAGTCGTGAAATGGAAAGATATTAACGATCCGTTTGGAAGTAAGAGCCATTTTAGAAGCAAACGGCATGTATTGCCTCAGTCAAAGCTGTTCTTGTATCTAAGTACTCTTCAGTTTTCTAAAGCTCTCGCATTCCAATTTACGTGGCCAACACCTCTGCTCAACTCTCTGTACATCTGTCAATTAATTTATTTAGCAAGTGTGGCTCTACTGCATCAGTAACCAATTATGCTTAGTATTTTATGAATCTTTGCTGGAAACATTAGTTGGACCCAAATGGGTTTGTTTCAACGTTCCAGTTGGATATGCGTGCAGCCCTTTGTGTCTGTCCAGCAGGCCGATTGTCTTCGTCTCAGCCCAAGTACTGACCTACTACTAGTCTGACTAAATTCCTGTCGTATTTCAGCTGCAAACCTACCTGGGAATGATCATCCCATAATCCACTTGGGTTCTCCTCTAGTCCCATGTACTGTGCCTGAGGGAAATTACTCCATGTACGAAAGATGAATGCCTCAGTGGGAAGAATCCATGCATGTGCCTTGATTGTTTTCCATCCCCTGTCCATGGCAGAGAATAAACTGCCCTGGCTTGTGTTAAACGATGACAATGGTTGTAAAGTCCAAGAAGAGTGAGCTTGTTGGTCAGTTCAGGAAGCAAACAGAGTTCTACTTCCTGGAAACAGAGTTCTACTAACTGTAATGTCATAGAATTGAGCGCAATTCTGGTGGCATGTGCCCACCTAGTAAGCTGTTTGGCATGCCCGGGACTTAGTGGCAACCAGTAATTAATGAGTGTCAGTGTGATCCCAAGTGGTAATTAGAAACCAGTGTCAGTGTGGAGCCATGCACTTTCATTAGCCCAGGAAACAGACAGGTATGTGTGGCAAAAGGAGAACTCATCTAGGAGAGGACAAAGGCATAGGCGATAAACTATGCTAGCTATTAATGAGATTTACTACAGACACCAGCCTGCCCGCCATCTCATTGGTGCAGAATCAAATTAATGGAAAGCAATAAAAAAGGAAGAAAATGGAAACTAAGGTTTAAAGTGAATTAATAGAAACTAATAGAAATTAATAGAATAAAATTGCTCATTTCGTTATTACCCAGATTCCGCCTGTCATCGCTGACTAGTGGCCGGGAAGCCCCATGGGCGATCCATTCGGCGTACGTCGCCTGAGAAAGTAGGGCGGCATACTCAGCAGGGATTTTCTCATCTCCTTGTGCTCTAGTAGTGACGCCCACAGTTGGCTGGGTCACCTCCGAAAAAGCCAATGTTGCCATGCAAGTGAACCTTCACGCACATTGACCAAGGTGACTTCCTGGTTGAAAAGGGGAGTTATTGTGTCCAATACATTTTATGCTTTTGACATTTGGACCGATCGATGCAGAAGGGTAGCTACTAGACATGCAAACCTCCACCACAGTCAAAACACATATTTTGACAAAATACAGTATTGTAAATATAACAATATAATGGTTCTAATATATATTTTAGATTTTTTTCCTTAGCAATGTATTTTAAACTACTGGAGCGTTTTCCACCCTGTGTGAACTGCCCTAGATTTATCAGCCCTAAACCTGGTGAGAGTGATGTTGATTGGCTGTGCTCAGCAGGCGAACAATGAGAGGTGGCCATTAACAGGCCTTTTACTACCACTGTGTTGGAGCAGCGCACTCTCTGCTCATTCTCTGCCTTACAAAATCCGAAAGATTGTCATAGCCTGGTTCCGTTAGTGGTGAAGCGGTAATATGTTTTTACACAAGGTAATAAAAATATGATTTCTCAGCTTGCGGATGGTTTCCTTTAATGTCACTGATGATGTATTTGAGTATGGGTAGTTCTATGTTCTATGAAGATTCTCACTTTCTCAATCTCTCTGAAAGGAATACATTGGGACCATCTGAAGGAGTCTGTCTTTTCTAACCATTTGGAAATTCAGCTTAATAATAAATTGGTGGTGAGGTATACATATACACAGTTTGTCAGCTCTTCCCCATATAGTATTGCAATTATTTTCACTTTATGGAATGGACATATCAATAAAATAATTGATTTTGTAGTTTTTTTGACTGCTCTTAGGGTTTACTGAGTGAGGCCACAGACAATGATGATAATACAAGTATCATTTCTGATCCAAGTATAAACACATCTAGCACATATCCCTTATCTTTAAACACATTTGTGCACCTAAGAGTACAAAGAGACAGTGAATGCAGTATACAGGTGCTGGTCACATAATTACAATATCATCAAAAAGTTGATTAATTTCAGTAATTCCATTCAAAAAGTGAAACTTGCATAATGTATACAGTCATTCCACACAGACTGATATATTTGAAGTGTCCATTCCTTTTAATTTTGATGATTATAACTGACAACTAATGAAACCCCCCAAATCAGTATATTTTATGCTTGCTTGTGTTTTGTCCAGAGCATATCGTGGTTAATTCACTGTATTATTCAAGAACTGTTCCATACCTAGCAATACTAAAAAGCAAGTGGGACTAAATTTGCCTAGAAAACATATCATGGTCCTGAGCTATTTCAAGTAATTCGTTCCCAGGATTCATCGAAAACTACTAAAATGATCACTTGCTGTGATTCATCATGGCAAAGCACACAGTACAGTAGCTGGTGTTAACTGAACATGCATTACTTTGTTGTTGACATTGGATACTTCTTCAACGCTATTTAATTTAACAACCAAGTAGCAATCTACAGAAGCATAACAATGAACAAAGTGCCCCAAGCTAGCTGTCTCTCTAGCTGTGGCAAAGTTTCTAAGAGCTTAAGAGCTCTGCTTCATCCCTTACTGAAAGGAGAACATAGCACGGGAGAACATAGAACACAAATTATGAAGCACAGCCGTAGACAAGGTGTCTTTATCGGATATCCTGATCTAACTTGTCATGTTAGGGTTATTCTGTGTGGAGCACTTGTATTTCCTTTTCCCGAGCAATTCTGTAACCAGGGAATATGGCCTCAGGAAAGGTATCTCCTCCATGGATATAATGGTCCACCTCCATCCAGCCATGCCCATCAAGTTTCCAGTCACTCAATTTTCCGGCATGATGAAAGGCACTTGAACTTATCGCTCAATCTGTTTACTCCTTCTCACCCTCAGTCCTCCTCTCCATCTCATCCCTCATTTCCTCCCCTCCATCTCATCCCTCATCTCCTCCCCTCCATCTGTGCTTGCTTCCGTTTGTCTACCTCTTTCTTGTGAAAGTGTCTTGTTCTTTCCTCCACTCCCCTGGCTGATGTCCCCTTTGCTCCTCCCCTCCCTCCCAGTGGTACTGCCTGGGTTAATGTTCCATCGAGTGCTGCCCCAGCTCCAGGACAAGCGCTGTAAATCAGACAGGCTATAGGTGGACAAAGGCCAGCCCTGATATACGGCACTCAGCCCTGCCTCGTAATCTACTGAGGGAGGCCTCTGACAGCTTTAACCCATTCTATTGCACCCGACCTGCGATTTAAAGGAGCCCAAATGTTCTCTGATGATCTTCTAACAGGATTGATATCTCAGGGTTGTCAGCTATGAAATAAATATAGTTATTTTTAATGTTGGTCCAGAGGGGGGGCATGGAGGTAGCACCGCTGGTGGTGCTGCAGTGAGTGGGAACATTACCTCAGATTTATCAGGCTGCGGGGATGCAGCAGTGTTGAGGGGAGATGGTCTGAGGAATTAGGTTGAGATTATGTCCTTTAACGGACCATCCATCATCAGGGCTTTTGGTCTGCAGGTGAAACTAGATACCAGAGAAACAAAGCGTTACAAGTTGCAATGCAAACAGTAGGTATTCAATCTCAATATGTCTGTTTGCGGTTTTGTAACCTTTCATCATTTAGGTTAGCCATAAATTAGATCACATTTATCTTGGATAGACTTAATTGGCTTTAAAAAAACGCCTATTGATTTCTGTGTCCATCGACTGTTTTTCTATTCTCCACCCCCAACTGGTGAGCGTTTGCAATAACACATCCGCCAGGCTTGGCCCAAAAGTAAGCATTTTACTGTTAGCCTACATCTGTTGTTTACAAAGCAGGTGTTAAATAAAATGTGATTTTATTTGATTGAGTTTGTATTTACTCAATAAGTCAATACTGGTTGGTGAAGCCTTCACTCTCAACACCACCTTGCATAATATACACATTTCCTAGAAAGACTAAATTTAATGGAAAATGAAATCAGCTGGTGAAAGTCTGTAAATTTCCCAGAGGACATGCTGTTATGGCTGTATTGTATTTGTCTACTGATGGTCTATATTTCTGAAAATCTGCTTTCTGTCTCACTACAGATCACCTTCTTCATGCTGCTGTCGGCTGTCTGTGTCATGCTCAATCTGGCTGGCTCCATCCTGTCCTGCCAGAATGCCCAGTTGGTCAATTCTCTGGAGGACTGCCAGCTGGTGAGACAAGATCATATCACCATGAATCACCACGAATCGCCAATTCATGCAAATAATTATAGATTGTTTATAACATTAATGTGCAATACAGTTTCTTTTTCCCACAATTTCCATTTAAACATTTACTGCTAGATAGATTTGTTGTAAATTTTCTGAGTGAATTGTCCAGCCTGTACCTATATGCCCCCTCTGTCCGGTTTGATAGAGAGGGCTGAATGGCCTTAGTCATCTAATCAGTCGGCAGAGCAAGGCTCACCCAGCCTTCCAGGCTCACAGTGATAAGAAATATGAACTGCTGCCACTCAACATTCATATTAATATTAGGGCTCAGTGTCTGGCTAGCTGATTAGCCACTGAAGCTCACACTTTAATTTATTAAGAAAAACATAATCATCAGCTGTCTGGGAAAAGAGAGCGGCTTCAGTTTGTCTGCTGCCTGCACAGCAGGATTCATTTCGTTTCCGGTGTCAAAGTCCCAGAGCTGCCCGTTTTCTGATGGTGCAGCAAAGTTAGGATTGGGCTGGGAAAATGGCTGAAAGTCTATTAACTTCAACAGTCAAGTTAGTATATCAACTGTACTGGTAGGTGCATAGAGAATTATGCTCCTGAAAATCTTCTAAAAGTGAATTTTTGTAGAAGAAAAGGCTGAAATCTATCTAATGTATACTGGACTCATTTAATTAGTGTTAAGTATATAATAGGCAATGAAGAATTAATAGTTTTTAGGGGATTAGAATTTAAGCAAAATGTTGAATAGCGCACTGCTCAGCATGACTCCAGAATAGCATGGGTTTTGTATACTATGTATTGTGTCTAGTGAATGGCTGGCCATGAAGGGATTATTTATAGCAGAAAAACAGCTCAAGCTCCCAGTCTGCCTATTCTGTTCTACGAGGACTATGTTTTGTGGAGTTCTATCAGCACAGCATCCTGCATTCTCTTATCCAGAACATTGCCCCATTGGCCTCTCTCTCCCCAGGTTCAATCTGCCCCTGTACCAGGCACAGACAGACCCATTACTACACACAGACCCATTACTACAGACCGACCCATTACCACAGACAGACCCATTACAACAGACAGACTGCTACTCAAACAGACTGCTACACAGACACTGTTACACAGACAGACAGCTAAATGGGTAAACAGTAATTCCTTTTTCAGGCTTTATGGACTGTGGCGCCTTTAAAGTGCTTTGGTTACAGCAGTGTTGTAAGAGCAGGCTATGACTTAAATGTCGACACAAAACCTTCTCTGGAGATGGTTTCAAAACCCGCACTGTACTGTCATTTCCTCGGTCTGTGAAGAAACACTATATCTGAAGTGGGACTAATGTCCATCACTAGGCAACCAGAACTATCAATCAAATAATCTCAAGCTATATTCTAGCAGCCTGTCGGCTTGCTGCCTGTTTTTAGACCGCTTCATCCTAAAATGTACACTACAATTTATTAATAGTGACTTGCCACCCTAAAGCATTTTGCCACCCTAACATAAAAAACTGAATTAAAACCATATGTTGTCAGGGAAACAATGTGAACATTCCGAGCAGGATTCTCTTCGCACATCTGATGTTTCACTTATTTACATTTCCTGAAAGGTCATCATTCGTTGCTATCAACAAATTACTGTAGTGGTGTCATATGTCTGTAAAGGGTATAACACAGACAATAACCCTGTCACAGTAACAGGCGAGGTGAAGACAGCTAGGTCCTATATATTGTATAAGTATATTGATTTGGCACCCAGTGTTTGCGGCAAACACTGGCTTTACTTTCAGTATTTTAGAACATTAGAAATAACCCAAATCCGTCAAGCTGAAAGGATGAGAGAAAAGCTGATCATCATTGGAGTTAAACTGAGGATGGTTCCCCTCACATGACTGTTGTTGGCATTTAGACCGAGCATCCGGTTTTCTAACCACATGAGAATTTTAATTTAGTTTTGTTCTTTTTGCGAATATATTAAACACTCTGGCATTGTTTGCAGGCTTTGCGGTAGGAATATAAACACAGCTTGGCTGTATTGAATCCATTTCCATTCCTTATGTTGTAATAAGAGAGCATGAACGAGAAAAGGACTACCTGTCATGTCTTCCAGGCTCCTGAGGTGACCTTTCTCCAGCGAGTTGTAATTCACCTGTAGAGTTGAATTGATTCTCGTCTGGAATAACCATGACAATCTCATATTCCACTGGCTTCGCTTTTCTCCAATATTACATTTGAAATGAATAGAGAGTATACCAGTATGTTGTATGCATTGTAAGTCCATAAATGTCCTATTGTACTGTTTGCTTAACATTAGCATTGTAAATGGCTCGCCTGAGTGACAAGTTTACTGAGTAACAAGTTATAAGCTGGTCACACAGAGTAAGCTCACGGTTTTAGATCCTACCATTGCCAATTTGCCTCGGCACACTCCACAAATCACTTCTAAGGAATTGGCCTGACGGGAAAATGTGTAGTCAATGTAAATGTATCTTTTTAACATGTGGCCAACGTAGTTCGTTGTGGCATTAATTTATCCTTTTGTCAATATGTTTCAAATGGGGACATTAAATGGATTGTCTTACTCTCTGTGGATACTACAGACCACAAGGCACTTATTGTAAGAATAGGGGTGTCAACCCAAGGGTCCAGCTATATTAATGATCTGGCCTCAATACCCTCATGGTGACCGAAATGTTCTCACCTTCTAATTCGTTAATGTAAACATTGACTTCGTTATGTATTGGGTAGTAACACGGGATTTAGAAATGGTAAATATGTAATTAAGTCATAATATATAGCTTATAGCACATAAGAAAGGCCTTATTAGCTGCTTAATATATACCCTATATATAAGCTACTAATTAGTGGTTAACAAGTGTACTGTAAAATAGTTTTACCAGAATCTCTATTGGAATTCATAAGTGGGAACCGGAGCAGAGCAGAAGGTGTTCTCTTTGTGTGAACTGGATGGCTTGATCCATTAATGGCTGTGTTTCTCTGGGCTAATGAAAAAGCACTTGTCTCATCAAGTCTGTTTTGGATTGGCTGTTGAAATGCGTGATTGCCCCTTTGTGGAGTGCTCATGTGGCTAAGGCTGATATACATTATCACCTCGCCAATTGTGTCTAGTGGCATTAGACATTCAAATCACTCCTTCACGCACCATTACACAACCAGAACTTAGAACAGAATGTGAAGAAATAAAGAGCTTCTTTAACGTTGTATCTAAACCCTTAAGTTATCACCCCTAATAATGTACATGTAATAAATCCCCTGGAATGGCTGTGCCATTAAATAAGCCATAGGCCAGGTAGAGCCACAGTGCGGCTTAAGAAAGTGTTTGGAATGGTTAACGAGGCGTTATCTCATCGGATTTGCTTATTAGCTGAAATGTGTTTCTTTATTTTCGTTATTCCACAAGTTATATCTATCCCTTCAGTGGGGGGAGGTATGACGCATTGATGTAAGCTCCGCCGTGGCTTAACCTGGCTCCCCCTGAGCGAGAGAGCTGCACACTTGGACACAGTCCAAGAATTAGTTAGAAGCATTGATTAACCTGAAGACCTCTTTGCCGTAATTCGACTTTAAATGTAATTGTTCGTATGGCACTGACATATTGCACTGATCATCTCTGCTGTTGGGACACATGAGGGGGTGGACAGACGGGAATCAGAAGACTTTCCTCAGTAGAGCTTGTGTTCCTAGTACGCTGAGTACAGAATCATTCCAGAATAACTGCTCAGAAGTCTGTCAATGTTACCAACAGGACTGAACTCCTGCTGACTGAATGATTAACATAAAGGACTAAATGTCTCTCTCCCCGGTTCCCCTTTCTACAGCACATGGCTCTTTGGAGACCATAAATACATACCCACCATGACTATGAAATATTCATGGCCTTTACTCCCAAATGCAATTAACCCATGCAGAGTAGGTTCACATCCCGCATCCTTAAAATCTGGGTCACGTAGTAGTTGTTGGAGTAGTAGTAGGAGATGTAGTAGTAGAAATAGTTACACCACAAGATACTCCCCCTGTTGATTCTATCTGACCTCCATCATACTGAAGCATTAAAGTTATTACCCTGTGATAATCTCACCTATAAATATAAATATGGTGTAATAATGTGTTTAACTGTTATCATATTTTAGGCCAAGTTTGAATTGGAGGGGGAAAAAACACCTCACTTCTATCTGAAAGGGACTGTTTGAATGATTATCCTGAAAATATCCTCCTGGGGTGATTTGGTGGCCAATTAGCAGTCTAGAGAATGATGAGCTGGCCGTTCAATAGGCCACTCAAATTAATATTTGTTATAACGGGTGTATGCCATATGCCATATGCTACTGGGGTACACCCACCCCATTCCTACATTTAGCATTTAGCACACTTAATTCCTATTTTCTTAGAGGAATTATTTTCACTTGTATGCATGTGTGGCTCTTATTTCATATAAAGGACTAGACACAGTAATATGTTATGTTGTTAGAAGGTGAGAGTGAGGTCTCATTGATATCCAACAGTCCCTTTATTTATCCCTGTCCCTTTTTCCCCCAGATTAAGTTTGACAGTGACGGTGTTTGTGTGTGCTGTGAGCTGCAGCACCAAAGCTCCAGCTGCAACAATCTGGGAGAGACGCTGAAGCTGAACCCGCTGAGCGACTGCTACACCATACGCCTACGCCTCAAGGTGCCTGCGTGTTTTTTGTTATTTGATGTTACCCTATAATTTTGTTCTGAAGCAATGACTCCTATGATGTCTTTTGTTCATATAACTTGATCCCCAGAATCTCTTCATGGTAAATTACTCCTCTAGTCTCGTGGTATTCCTGACTCCTGGGTGTAGTGAATGACAATTCAGGTGAGCTGTGCTGACACGCAGACAACGTAAAACACCGTTGAAAGAGTTGAAACTTTTGGGCTCAGATTAATAGAACAGGAAGCGGAAAATGGCATCCACGTTTGTCTCGTACTGCACACAGAGCGTATGGCCTGTCAGCTTGGTTTTGCTAGTTCGCACATTACAATATCTGTCTAGATCGTATCAACTCAAAAGTCTTCTACTGCCATTGGTGATCTATACATCGTTATTCAGTTACTGTGTTCAAACCATTTAGTGTGCCACTGATTTATTATAAAGATTAACAACAAAATAAAAGTAATTTTAACATGAAGCATGGGTATTAAAGAGCGATAAAACCCAGTTTATCATCATGACCGAAGCTCATATAAAATATGTCTGAATGGATGCCGTAAAACTTTATTGCGTGCTGAGGAAGTCAGATGGGGTGAGTGATGTCAAATAAGACTGGAGGTATATTCCCCATCTTATCTTGAGCCAATGGCCATTGCATCTTGCCGTTGTCTTCCGGAGATCAATAATGCTTCTGTCGACCTAGAACATTGCAATACCTTGCCTAGATTGTAACATGGTCCTTCACAAATGTTGCACATGTTTCCCAGCTGTATAGAAGTACTATGATTGTCAGTAGGGGTGGATAGAAATAAACATTTAATGTTAGCTTCAGCTTTTCAGTAGTCCCTTTTTTGGGCACTCACATTTTTTATAAACATGACACAATAAACATTTATGTTGACGCAGTCTGTCCAGGAGAGATTAGCGCCATCTTAGCGGTCCACTTTGAGAAGGTGTACTTACCCTGCTGGATGTTGTCGCTAGAAGTCGTTACAGGAAAAATTCCTGCTTTAAAAACCACTGGTACATGTTTTTCAATCTGCAGTGACTCGATAAGGGATGTTTGGTCGGTGGCCCAGCCAGGAGCACCCAATACATAAATGACTTGGAACTCCTGGCAAACTTCCTTTTGTTAAAGAGGAAGACATTGATGGCTGAGGGTGTGCCAGCGAAGTTGTTCAAGAGCTTTGGGACATCTTGTAGGTACAGTACATGAACTGGACCCAAGGTTTTGGGTAATGCGAACAGCACATTGTCAGGTTTGCCGTGCCAGGTTGGGGAAGGGCAAGGGCAGTCTAGACCAGGGAGGCTATCTCCATGGCATCTTACAGTAAAGGGCAAGGGTTAGCTAGGGGCGTATTCACTCGATCATTGGATATGATTGCATCTAGGCACTGTTCAAAGGTTGACCGTGCCAGATATTTGTGCTGTGGCCAGCTGGGAATCACCTTTCTTACATCTAATTGCCTCCATGACACAGTTCCCCAGCCAGCTCCTAGTGTGCTGTCGGCCGCGACGGGGATGGGTGAATAGGTAGCCTGCATCTTCCATGTGGCAGTTGGTTCCCCTTGGGTCAGTTGCCATGGCCCGCCACGTTTAATGTCCCATGCGCCAGGCTTCCTGGGTAATGGCAAGACCCCATAATGTGTCATATTTTAGACTGTTTCTGCCCAATATTCATGACAGCTGATATAAAACTGGTGATTAGAACAAACAGTCCAAATATATTATGAAGGCTGTCTGGATGTTGGAACGCAGACATTTCCTGAGCGAGACACAGTCTAAACCTCACATTAAGCAGAACTATCAGCGTTTTCTGTGATAATGTAATCTTTGCAGTTATTTAAATAGCCAGAGTTGCTAAAAAATAACACTGCCTCCTGATAGTCAATGTTAGGACATTAAATCACTGCACTGGGGTTTTCAAGTGGACCAGATGTGTAGTTTGGTGGTTAAGAACATTAGGCCAATAAAATAATGTTATTATGAATTTTGTAGTCTGAAATTTACAACTCTATGTAGGCCTCAATAATACAGGCGCGCACATGCACGCGTATACTACAGAGGGATATAAAACATTTCATTGTAGTTCCTCTGCCTTAGGCTCAGGATATGTGGGAGTACTTGACATTGTTAAGTTGCATATTATAAAAGTGAATTGATGAAAACACTGAGCTAAAACATTGTTTAGTAGGAAAGGGCCCATCGTGTCAACATTGTCACACGTACAAAACTGCAGACAATAAATATCACATGTCACACGTGTATCACATTCCTAATTATTAGTACAGAGACAAGCAAAGTAATCTTACTAGTTCAGAATAGAACCTCCCTGTTAGCATCCCAAGGCTGGTGCCCTGTTAATATTCTGAGGTTTTGGGTCAGCCCATCCACCTATACAGTGTACCCACTTTACCTTACTATAACAGTCCTATTAATCAATACTAACACAAACCTCTGATAGTCTCAAACTATACAATCAATATATATATATATATACACACAGACACACATACAGTAACGCTACAACACTAATGAGCTGTCTGTTAAGGCTCGGCCAAAGCCAATGAAAATGGAATAATGTGTAATAATATAATGCCTGTTCAGCTTGTATGAGTGTTTATTTCCTTAACTGACCTACTCTGGCTTGCATGGTGGCTCATTTTCCTAGTAGGAAAACCAGAGCTTTAATTAAAAGATAATCAGTGTAATGTTTTCATATTTCTTCATTATTTTCAATCCAATAAGTGATGGGAATTACACATTTTTATATAAAGCACTAACTAGTTATGTTCAATATAACTCATGAATGGTATCTCCATTCTTCGCTTCATGAATTCATATAGTGTGAATTGATATGCTGTGCATGTTACTGTTTCTTTATTAAGCACCCACAACAAATCTATAAGAAACTCTATAAAACATACCACTGGGCTTCTATTCTAGCCACTGGTTTTCACCTAATGATGTGCTTTTGGTGTTACTGGACATGTAAATATAAAAAAGGAAAGCTTAGTTCAGCCGGCCCCCAATAAAAAGCATTTATCTTTATTACACATCCTGGACTCAAACCTGGGTCTCCCTCATATGAAGCTGTCTCTTTAACCACCACACCACAGAGCTATACATCTCCCAGAGGTGGTATAGTATTTCAACAGTAGATCACTGTCACGCAATATCACGTCGAGTTTGAATATCTCGCAAAATAAAATTAAGCATTTTGTTAAACTGATAAATGTTTTTATGAAGTTTACCTCCACCACAAATAGCATCTATGACTCACTAATCAATACATCAATGGAAGAATCAATGGAAGCATCTTTAATTCACTGTTTCTTCAATATCTTTTTCAATAATTGTAATAGGAAATTTAAACTTGATGAATTTTATTCTAAAAATAGCTGGCCTACTTGTTAAAGCTATGATTTCATGAAAAATAATTATGGATTGATTTATAATCAATAAATAAATGGAAATACATTTGAATTGAATGTATTTCCATCGATTTATTGATTACTAATAAATCAATAAAGATCTCTCTACCAAAACAAAGCTTGAAAAAGTAGGCCAGCTATTTGCAGAATAATACAGTCCCCTCCAAAAGTATTGGAATGGCAAGGCAAATTCCTTTGTTTTTGTTGGTCACTGAAGACATTTGGGTTTAAGATCAAAAGATTAGTACGAGACAAGAGTTCAGAATTTCTGCTTTAATTTACATGTGTTAAACAACTTAGGACATATCACTGTTTGTATTAGACCACAGCATTTTTAGTGAGCAAATGTAAAGGAACAAATAATCTTGAAGTAAGTAACATTTAATATTTGGTGGCATAACCCTTGCTTGCAATAATTGCCTCAAGCCTGTGACCCATCGACATCACCAAACTTAATTTGTGATGCTATTCCAGGCTTTTACCCCAGCTACCTTAAGTTCGTTTGTTTCGGGTGTTTCTCCCTTTAGTCTCCTTAAGGAGGTGAAATGCATGCTCTATTGGGTTAAGGTCAGGTTATTGGCTTGGCCAGTCTAAAACCTTCCACTTTTTTCCCCTGATGAAGTCCTTTGTTTTGTTGGCAGTGTGCTTTGGGTCATTGTCCTGCTGCATGAAAACTTCCTCCTGATTAATTTCAATACATTTCTCTGGAAATTGGCAGACAATTTTTTTTATATACACTTCTGAATTCATTCTTCTGCTACCATCATCAGCTACATGATCAATAAATATTAATGAGCCTGTTCCAGAAGCAGCCATGTACTCCCAAGCCATGACATTACCTCCACCATGCTTCACAGATGAGCTTGTATGCTTCGGATCATAAGCAGTTCCTTTCTTTCTCCATACTTTGGCCTTTCCATCTCTTTGGTAGAGATTAATCTTGGTATCATCAGTCAATAAGATTGTGTTCCAGAACTCATCTCTGTACTTCTTTGCAAATTTCGATCTGGCCTTCCGATTCTTACTGCTGATGAGTGGTTTGCATCTTGTGGTGTGGCCTCTATATTTCTGCTCTATGAGTCTTTGAACAGTGGATTGTGATACCTTCAGCCCTGCACTGGAGAGGTCGATGGGGATGTCACATACTGATGTTTTGGGGGTTTTCTTCACAGCCCTCATGATATTTCTGTCATCAACTCCTGTTGTTCTCCTTGGCCGACCTGTTCGACGTCTGTTGCTCAGTACACCAGTAGTTTGTTTCTTTTTCAGGATATTCCAAATTGTTGTGCTTGCTATGCCCAATGTTTATCCAATGGCTCTGGTAAATTGTCCTTCTTTTCTCAGCTTGAAAATGGCTTGCTTTTCTCCCATAGACCGTTCTCTGGTCTTCATGTTGGTTTATCCTCTTAAACAAGAAATCCAGTCTTATAGGTTTAAACCAAGGATGGAAACTTAAACTAGTCACTTAAACTATGTTTTAACAATCAACCTGAAAGGCAACACCTGGGCAACAAGGAACATCTGTCAGTCACATGTTCCTATTTTTTTTGCTCACTTGAAAAAGATGGGAATACCAGGAAATGAAAGCTGAAATTCTGAACTCTTGTCTCACACTCATCTTTTGATCTTGAACCCAAATGTCTTCAGTGAACCACAAAAACAAAGGCATTTGCTTTACAGTTCCAATACTTTTGGAAGGGAAGGTATACATCAGATATGATGTTCCTATGTTAATCACTGAAAGAGATATTGAAGAAATACAGAATGAAATGGGTTTCCACTGATTTATTGATTATTAATTCATCCATAATTACTTTCTTCACCAAAACAAAGCTTAAACAAGTAGGCCAGCTATTCGTAGAATAATACCATCAGGCATGAAGATCTTATGACAATTATTGAAATAGAAATACAGAATTAAACATGCTTCTATTGATTTATTGATTAGTGATTAGTCAATACAGATCTATAGTATAGTATTTAGCATGTGGATTGATGTTGATGAGAATTCATAATGATTCTATATTCATCTACTGACATTTCGGCAATTACTGGTTTACTCTTTTACCACAGTCCCTAAATGTGTAAGGGAGCCGGAATGGAGGAATGAATGTCAATATCTGTTGAATCTCAAATATATACCTCTTCCTATAACGTAGCTTCTGAAGGTTGTAGCCAGCAAAGTTTTCGTCTATCCTGAAATCCTCTTTTGTCACTGGCTGTTTTAACAGCTAGTTAGCCATTCATGAAAGACATCGATACAGTATCTGTCAATATAAGAAACAATAACTGACTTTTTTGTCATGTGAAGAGAAAACAAAATTGTGTAGCCAGCAAAGTGTTTGTGTATCCTGAAGAAATCCGAATGTCCACCAGAACTGTTTTATTTTAGGCTTCCTGTAACGTAGTCACTGAAGGTTATAGCCAGTCTTTGTCTGTCCTGAACAAATCCTCAGGCATTATGTGTTTAGACTGTTATGAGAGCCGAATTCATGACCTAGCATTCTGTCTTCCGCATCTCTAACCACTACGCTATTTAACAAGGGTGGGTCGGCCAGTCGGTCAGTCAGTGACATTGGCTTTCATAGGCCAGCTCTGCTTACGCAGTACAGCAACAATAGAGATCTCTATAATATCAGTTTTGTGCACTATGTTACTCAATGCACAAGGTGATGCAACACTGCAAAAATAACTGAATAATGAAATAGGCTTCACTAAATGAGAACATGGGTCTCCTGTGACTGCCACAATCTGGTTGGGTTTTGTGTGACAAACAAGGAATGGAAAAGGAACATATCCCCAAAAAGAAACAAGATATAATACAAAGGAGAGTAAAACTAATATTATTACAAGTTTCAATGTATTAGTCCCCTGTTTAAGAACACAGGTACATCTCTGCCAAGTTAGCACTTTGTTAACAAGTGTCAACTAAAGTGAGACTCGTGATGGAACACTGATGAAGGCCAAAGTTACAGATCTGGCTCTTGTTTGACCATCAGTATTTCGACACTGATTATAACACCTCTCTCCATAGCTAAGACAACTGCGCCGCTACTAGTTTCAGTAAATACAGCTAGAAAAAGGTACCTGTAGTGTCTGTTACTTACAATATACATTAATTTCATACACCCCTTTTCATTATACAAATCTCAAAGACACTTTAAAAATACACGTGGTATAATAATTGCTGTGCAATTATGGCATATTATGGTCCTCACTGTACTTACATCAGTCAGTCAATTCCTCAGTATTCAGGATCCCCACGGCCGGGATAAATGAAGATGGCTATTAGAAAGAGAGCAGGACTGGGTGAGGACAGTTACTGGCTCATTGTTTCACCTTGACGTCTTGCCAAGTTACAAATAAAAGCAACATGCAATGAAGAGCTCATTGTCAGGTTGCATGGGGTTCAATTTCACTTGCATGCATATTTATTTATGCTGAGAATTCAATAAATCATCTTGCCCCCCCATGCATGTCTGCAGCATTGTATTTTTAAAAATGCCAGTGCATAACCATGAAACACAACAAGGGCATATTGTCACCTACTGACAGAAAATAGGGATGGTCCATTGATCCATGCTCATTTCCAATGGAGGTATTAGCTTAAGGCTGTGTTTCACTTCACATGCCCACCTTACACCAGGTTGCTTTAGGTACAGGGGTTTTTAGTGACCATGCATCCCCGCCGTGTCTTTTGAGCCCTGACTCAGACTTGTGATGTCACATGGTTGTGGGCGTGGTTTATGGTGGTGATGAGATGTCCAGTTTCAAATGTTTCTCCAAGGCCTCTTGTCACTCTCCTCTCTTCTCTTATTCTCCAGAGAGGCAGGTTTTAGCTCTAAGCTGCCTCCTCATCACACAATGTGTTCCTGAAATGAGCTCACGGAGAGATCTGTTTGACACACTCAGGACCTCACCTGCCAGATGTTAGCTGTGTCCGTGAAAGGTTGTGTGAGTCTCAAACTCTTCGGATCACTAGGGAATGTGAGATTTCACCTGTTGTAGAACTGGGAATCCATTGCAATGACCTTGACGATTTTCTATATTTGAGTAGTGAAAACAAATGTAAGCAGATGTCGAACTTTTCCTGACCAGTGTGGGTTTTGGTGGTCTCACTGGTGGCATGGTTTAAAGAGTGGAAGAGGATGGCACCACAGGAGATTCACTGCCTGTCTATGAGGCTGACTGTGTTCCTGGTTTGATCACTCTCAGATTGAGGGGGTGATTTGCCACTGTTATATTGTGATGTGTCCTTCCACTGCAGCGCTCTCCCGCTAGCTAGTCCCTGCTGTGCGGTGACATCTTGGTAATGACATCACCACTGTCTGTGTCACCTTCAGTCCGTCTCTCCTTCATCTGTTCCCTTTGTGTTTCCTTACTCTCTTGTGATGTTCTCTAGCTGTAATATCTGTTTATTTTTCCTCACCGTGTCTCAAATGTGACTCTCTCTTCCCCCTCCCCCCTTTCCCTCTGCCTGGGTCCTATAGGAGCTCTTGTTTAGTGTGTGTGCCCTGAATGTCATTTCTACCATCGTCTGTGCCCTGGCCACTGCCATGTGCTGTATGCAGATGGTCTCCACCGATGTGCTACAGATGGTAAGTATACAATGGATGCTTTGTCTCTTGACTATGGAGATCAGCTCTGAATGACCACAGAAGGTAAACATGCTGGTCTTCGAATGTTAGCTTCATGGCCTAATCCTCCGCCATATGGTAGTGGTACCAGGACTACTAAAGCACTACAGTCTTCTGATTTGGGATCAATAGTCATCAGTCTGTTTAGCTTAGATAATGTCAACAAACGAAGGGCAACCATGCCAAAACCTTTCAGAATCTCATTGACACACTAAAAACGATAGAGGATTTCACAGGACACAGTAATGGATAAATTACACTTTTTGTCTACCTTGCTTTAAGTGTTCCCTTTACAGAAAAAGGAACATTATACCTAAAAGAGCCCTCTTGTCACTTAAAAGGAAACACTGACTCTGTGCCTAAAAACTAAATGCTTTGCAGTCATCAGGGAAATCAATATGGCCCGGTTGTTCCCTGTGCCCTTCAGAGTATTGCTCTCAGCACATTTAGAATGACTTACCCAGGCGATCGGTGGGACACCAGCGCCCTCATATACACCATTACAACAAAGCAACAGCAGCCGACTCAGAGCTTGACTGCACTCATTATATATGTGTGGGGATTATATATTTATTTTACAGGGGAGAAATACACTTGCTGGACCATAAAGTTTTAACATTGTATACAAGATGGTTGTGTACAGTTTATGAGCTGAGCTGTAAATTGTGTGGCCTTCTGGACAAGTATTGGACAGATAAGCCCGTGCTGGAAAACTGATAGAGTTGAATGATATTAGCGCGGCTGAGGCAGGGTTTGGGACTCATGTAGATATCTAGGGGCTACCAATGGGGCTGGTTCAGGAGCTAGGAATGGAGGTTGCTGCCTACTGGAGCAGTAGCTGAGGGGGTTAGAACACAGGGAGACAGTGCAAGAAATCCCTAATGATCCCAGCTACACAGTCACTGCACACAGACACAATGATCCACGGACCCGTAAGCTTAAAGGTGAATGGCACGGTTTTGTCATCCATTTTTTGGTTTCCTATTCACCGCCTATACAAACTTTAGCTAACTGTTGCTACCTCTAGCTAAACATAAAAGGAGTAATGAGGGCTTGTATGTATTCCTCAAAATAAAACTTCATTGATTTTATTCAGAGGTACAGTGTTATTTCATAAGCTATTAGAGTCAAAAACAACTGCATATTGCAATTAAACAATTTCACGTTTAGAAGTTAACTATCTTTACTTTGTCTGAGAACAATATCAGGAATCTATCATTTTTTATCATTTATCATTATCATGCAGTATTTACGTAGCTTCATTGCACCAATGTTTGGTAGCATGTTTCCCACTCAGGCTTAAGGAGAGGACCTGCCCAGACAAGAGCAGGGAAATTGCTTAGCAACGACTCAGAGGAAGACAACACAGTGCAACAAATTCCCATTAGGTTTAGGCGGAACAGCTGACAAAACAGCTAAAATGACAATGTAGAAAGATATCTTTAGCATACACAACGAGGTATCTAATGAAATGACTATATTATTGCCTTCAGTAATTATTAGCTATTGACATGTTATAGAAAGGCATGTTATACTTGCTAACAAAAATGGAACTCGCTTTTTCTAAAGAGTTGATTGGCCATTATAACAGCAAACAATGCTCACACACACCCATTACTTCTATAGATGTGAGGCTGGAAGTGGCTAAAGGTAGCCGAAAATTGTAATGGCTGAACTGAACCATGGATTTGTTTTTTAAAAGAGAAATTCAGAATTTGCAATTATATTTTATTTTGCACCCAATTCAGTGTATTTTCTGAAAAACAAAATGGAAGAGATTTAACATGGTAAAATTACTTTTTTTTTCTTCAATTAGATATTTTCATAACTTTCTCTGTGATTAATAATGTGTATATATTGTATCTATGTAATATTCAATTTTATTACACTGACATTTTAGTGATTTAGAAAATACTCTTATTCAGAATGACTTACAGTTAGTGCATTCATCTTAAAATACATACAATAAGAGAGACAACATATCACCATGTATGTTTCAGGTATTGCCAAAGTCAGTCCTAGGTGAAAAGATAAGTCCATTACCGTTTTCCCTTTCGTTATGACACATGATTGATGGTTGATGTAGAGAGGCACATTTCTCAAAGTCTGATTTGAACTTCAAAGGGGACAGGTTGAACTACATAGAATACCGACTGTGAACTTCTCAATGGCACTTGGTCTGGTTGTGAGCAGGAGGAATGTGAGACGCGCCACTGTTTTGAAAACACAGACCAGTAGAGATTAAACTGGCCTGTACAGGCGTAAGGTCATAGGAGGGTGAACGACAAAGGACCTGTCTTCTCCTATCCTCAGTGCACTCACAGAGCCCTCTCAATCTGGCCTAATTCCCATTTCATAAGGAAAGATTCCCGCTCTGTTAGATAGCCCGCTGCCTACAAAAGCTAGCCTGCCCACATGTCTCCCAGTGCAAGGAGAACTCTAGGACTAGAAAATCTCAAATCAGCCAAACAGTGTAGTAAAACCTGTCAGACTCAATGGCAGGCTGGCCTCCTCCACACGACACATGATTAAGACAGTATTGCCCTTTACTGATGACGCATGTTGCTGCTCACAGTGCCTTCGTTCAAATCTCCCCAAATAAACAGAATTGTGTTTGCTAGCCGGCTACTATTCTGGGAAATGTTGAAATTTAACTCATACAATTGTTACTGTATGAATCTATCAGAATGACAGTTTTTGAGTGACAATGTTTTCACTAGTTTACCCTGAAATAAGTGCTTGTTCTGTGTCTGCTGCCTGCCTGTCTGTTTTAGTTCATGCCACACAGAGCACGAGCCCTGAGTGCTGACTGCATGACCCCCCGTGGCACCATCCTGCACCAGACCCTTGACTTTGATGAGTTCATCCCACCCATCCCTCCACCACCCTACTACCCCCCAGAGTACACCTGTACCCCAGTGATGGATGGACAGAGGTATCAACAGCACACAACACAATACAACCAAATATAAAGGCACACAACACAATACAACAGCACACAACACAATACAACCAAATATAAAGGCACACAACACAATACAACAGCACACAACACAATACAACCAAATATAAAGGCACACAACACAATACAACAGCACACAACACAATACAACCAAATATAAA
>JACXGJ010007804.1:0-29379 GCA_016801105.1 Esox niger
GCCTCCCTGCTAGTTTCCTCCTCCGCCCCCCCCCCCCCCCCGCTTTTGTTTTGTTAGCTGTCATTTGTCTCTGCTGTATTTGTAGGTGTTTGTTAGGTATGTATTGTAAAGTGTCTTTGGGTCTTTGAAAATCGTTATATAAATGTCATGTATTATTAATATTATCCCATCATCATAGATGTCCTAATTGGAGACATAATAGAGATTATGAAGTGATAACTGTAGAGGACGCTAACAGACTAACAAATAGATTTAAACCACCTTATTAATGATAATAAAAACGCTTTCAGGAAAGGCCGCTGAAAGCTGTATGATTATGTTATTCATAACATAGTTGATTATTTGGATTTCATTGATTCTGAAGCTCATACATTATACCTCCATGTTTGCAAAACATTTGAAACCAAAGAGCTTATGGTGGGCTAGAAAAACTAGATTTCATTAATGATTTCAACACAGAAATTCTCCAATTATTTTTGGTACATAATTCCTTGTTTTATCTTTAACGAAGTAGGTGCCCTAGGTCTTCTGAAATGCAACTATTCTCCATCAGAATTACCCCTCAATTAAAAGGTTTAAGAGTTATGTACCTGAAAGTCAATCTAAAGTATTTTCTTTGTGTGTGTGTGTGTGTGTGTGTGTGTGTGTGTGTGTGTGTGTGTGTGTGTGTGTGTGTGTGTGTGTGTGTGTGTGTGTGTGTGTGTGTGTATGTGTGTGTGTATATATATATAAAGTATTATATAAGTATTATTAGTCAGCAATAATTGAGTAGTAAGTGTTAGTAAACACTTGCTGCCCAAACAATTGGCCTTAGTTTGTTTTTGAAGCTTCTTAGACTTTTGCAAAGTTCTGTATATGCAAAGCAATGCCATCGGGAATGAAGTCCCACTTTTTTGGAGGCCATCTGCATGGTAAATACAAAACGTTTGTTAGATTATCCTCTACTGGTTAAACATTTTTGTTCTAACAACTCCATTCCAATAACATTTCCCCTACAGGCAAATTATTTTGGCATGCATGTATTGCGGAAATATTTTTTAATATTTATTTATTACTTTTTCAATTTTCATGAATTTAGAAGATGCAGAAATGCACTTTACGGAGAAACTATAATACTCTTTATGTATGACTTTGTAAAGTTACTTTGAAATTGACTGATAAATTCTTAGATATTAGAAATCTGTACCTAAAGGTAATATCTATTTTAGTTGAGCAGTAATATTTTAAAGCTGTACACATGTTTTTACAACACTCATTTAAGAAATTGTTACACCGGATTGTTTTGTTATTGGAAAAGGATTGTTTGATGTTATAGACCGTATGTGATTAGTTGGCATTGGCATACTCAATAGGGTGTCCCAATGAAATGACACTATACGACACCCCCCGCCAATATAGTATTGCTTCGGGGCCAGTGTATTGGGCTGGTTAGAATGGCCTGCTAGGCGTATCTGTTTTGCCCCATTTAATGTCGGATTCAACGCACCCAACGGAGTATTTTTGTAATTACTTGTACCCACATGTACCACTTTACGTACTGCAGTTTTCAAACAATCAACTGTTCTGTCTATTGTAAGTTTCTATTTTCCTTTAACATAATATTCTATTTGGCACTTTTGAATACGAAACTGAAAATTCGCTATTGCTCGTTGTTTGGTAGGTTTGTGTCACATGGATGCTCAAAGGTATCAGTGGCTATCTGAATCTTTAGTAGCTCGTTTTTGTAAATGTATTTTATATTCCGCTACGACAACGTTATTAGATACAGTATCTAGATCGTCAGAAATCTACATAACACTTAGAAGCACAGATGACCAAGATGACGTATGCAGACAGTTCTGATGTACCAACTCCCACTGTCAAGTTTTGACCAAACTTCCTGTTTTGAAAATGCTGGCTAGTTAGCAAGCTATTTTCATTGTCAGTTATTTAAGCTTTAGCCTTTTATTTTCACACACCTGTGGCTGATATTATCTTCGATATTATCTGAACTAAAGGTATGTTGTTCTCTTAAATGTGTTTACCCAAAAAAATACGTAACGAGCTAGCTACTTCTAATTTTGTTATTAAAGTTGCCAATGCCACATTGACAAATTCGTATTGCTTGTTCTGATACTTAGAGTAAATTAATGCAAATGTCTTTATGCCCATATTTATATAGAAAGTAGTTTAGATTTTCGCAAACATTCTTTAGCCTATTACAAAATATTCATATTTGGGTTGAAGTGGAACTACCAAATGTCAGCCTCTGCCCCACCCATTTATATTTGCCTCAAAATAAAATCCATTGATGTGAAAAGTATAACAAACATTTTGGGGTTAATTGGATTGAATTACCGTTCGGGGAGGACATGTTTGAAGGTATGTTTAAGAGCACACCTGGTGCATAACTTGCAACATTTTAATGGTGTCCTAAAAACTTAATTAGTTGCTGGACATTCAGTGTTGCCAGGTAAATTAAGTAAGTTTTTAGACCTTTTTTTAATAAAACTACTATTTGAGGTTGCCCTAGTGAGTTTTGGTTCCCTGTTTGTGGGTGTATGACAGACTACAGCAGCAGACCCAAGACCTCTGGTCTGCTGTTGTAGTCGAAATGGTCCCGGAAGACATATGAACATATGTGCTTCCAGGACATATTTGAGTTAGTAAAACTTCCAACCCTGACATGGTTTGCAAAAGAGAAACGGTGTACTAAAACCAATCTTCCGCAAGATGTAAAAACTTATGAGTTCCTTCATGTTCTGGAAATGTTTTTGTTCAGTTTGGTTTTCATATTTGTTGAGTGGCATGTTGGTAAATCTGTAAGTTGGTGTCTATTCCATCTGTAGTTACATCTGCAAGGTGCCTTCTTCCAGCTAAGTACACCATCCATTTAAAAATGTGATGGAACCCCACACCTTTTTTAAACGTTTTGTTTAGCGCCACCCTCTGCATAACACCCAACATTGTCAGTAAATACTGCAACCAATATTAAAACTTCTGGCACAGCTGTGAAACAGTTACTTAGACCACCATGCCCATCAAGATAATTACAAATGGTTTTCTACATGTTCTTAGAACTTTTTTGGGGCGTGTATTGAGATTCAGACGATGTTCTCGGAAGGTCACAAAATTGAAAGCATTCTGGAAACGTTTCTTAAAGTTTCTTTGAATGTTCTCAAAAGGCTTCCACAGATGGACTTTGTAACTTTGTTTTTAGCTTGTTCTTCTGAAGTTACATAATGATATATAGATAATAGGAAAATAGGGTAATTATGATAATTATTTCCAATATTAGTTATTCTGAATACAAACATAAGTTGCTCTTACTGTAATTTGATGGGTAAGTTTCCAATTCTTTGTTGAGTAACACCAACTTGATGCAGGGCAAACAGTCAATTGAGTTAAAAAAACAAACAGACAATGTTACATTTCTAAAATATTTCTAGTTAATTGTCGGACTATGTAAGCGGAGCTGGCCAAGAAGAGCGAATGTCTCTTCCTGAGTGACTGACTGACTACACCTTGTTAAATATTGTAGTGGTTAGAGACGCGGCATTCCATGCCAGTGAACCAATGTTCGAGCCCCGTCGCCGAAAACAAATTACGCATTATGATTTCTTCACACCTTGGCCAGGCCAAATCCACCATGCATATGTGTAACAACGAAAGTTCAATCCTTTCCAAAGAACAAGTGCGTTATTATACAAAGACATAGGATTCATTGCGTTTGAGGGCTGGAATGTGTTGGATTTTTCCTATTGAAAACTTTCAATTTATTAATAAGTTATGCATCTAATCACATCCAATAAGCCTTGTCAGAACAGAATTAAGTGAATATGTTTGTAAATATATTACATTTTATTTGTAAAATGTATGGCTTACGTAATTAAATGTAATGACTAAAACAAACTAAAAGCTGTGAAATACACAGCTCTACACACACACAAACTATCTATACAGCTTCTGTACCTAGATCAGAGTTGGTATGTTATTAAAATGACATGGAAAATTATCATAGAAACCATGTTACTTTTAAACTAAAAGTTTTAAGTCTTATGTACCTGAAAGTCATTTACTTGGGTGGGTGTGTGTGTGTGGTAGACCTACAAGCTGACCAACGTGCAGTTGCTAGCATAAAACATTCTGGATTTTTGTATAGCCAACAAATTAGTTACTGACCTGGTCACTGAATATCAGATGAAGTTCCTCCTCCATGCATTATTAATAGCATTCATGGCGAAAATCGAAAAAGGGCAGGATAACTGGCGACTTGCGTGTTGTCAAGTGCGGTGGTCGTTCCGTAAATCAAATCTATAGCTATTCATTTCAAAAGTGTGAAAAAGGTATTTCCAAAGTTGTAACTACAGTACTAAAAAGACAGCAAGAGGGATATCAGACTTTATTTGACTCATTCCATGAAAACAAAATGTTAAAAATGTTTTTGAAGGTGTAAAGCAGCCAATGATGTTAGCTGGAATATTCTCAAAACCTTAACACAATTGAAACGTTCCCTAAAGTTTTGCTTTTGGTTCATATAAACATACTTTCCCACAATGTTCTCAGAACATTCTGTATAGGTTATTTTGATAAGAATCAAAGAAAAGCATATATGGAACTTTGTGTACTAAGTGGGTAATTTTTTGTGTTTATGTTTTATTAAGCAAAAAATGTTTATTCTGTATACAAACATCCATAGTACATGGAATTCAGAGTTGTTGGTGTCTACTTAATCCTTCAGCATATTGGTAGGCTACATGTTCCGAAATGGTAGGGTATACACTTGCTTTATTTTTGGATTAAGAAGTAGCTAAGAGATTTTTAGAGCAGCAGATTAGTAGCTGGAATATTATTTGTTTAAATTCTGAGCCATAATAGGGCTGATATACTGTAAACTAGAAGGTTAACAGATTTGTTACTTGGTATTCTTCTTTAATGCACTGTAGTGGCCTGTTAAACTGCTACAAAAACAGCTTGTTTTAGTAATAGTAAAGTTTTAACACTTCAAGACATTCTAAATGCTTTATATAGTACAGTGTTTCAGGTTACCACATCCAACACCAATGTGTAAGAATCACTTTGTGCAATTATGGGAACTGCGTTTAAAAAAGTGTATATATATATTTACAATAAAAGGAAAGTATTACATTATGACCAGTTTTTAAATTACTAATGTGATTCAGAGGAAATAATGTGATTTTCTATTTATACAGTCATTTAAAACTAGATTCCATGTTAAATTTCAACTCCTTCCTTATTTTAGATTCAAGGTTTCATATTCAGTCATATGACCTTTTCACTGTTGTCAAGTTTGGTAGTGATTCAGCAACTCAATTCTATGCTGTCCATTTCAAGATACAAAAAATGATTACCTAATCAGTATTCAGAGCTGTCTCAATACTGACTCGGGGGGAAAAATAATTCTTACTTTATCATATTTAATGCTTCAATTAACGATAACACAGTTGCTAGCTAGATTATTAAAGGCACATTGAATTTAATGTTGTATGCTACTAGATTTTTTTGCAGCTCGGGCTATAGTAGACTAGAAGTGTTTGTTCAAACTTATATACTGCCTGATTTTGAGACATCCAGCATATTTTTTTATTTGCTAACATCAAAAGATAACATTTTGTACCCAGTAAGGTAACTCCCCTTGATTGACATGGTTCTTCCCACTTAGTCAAACTTTGAATGGTTGTTGTACTATGACAAAAATAGTTAGTTCCTGTTAGTTCCATTAACTCTTCCAAACACATTGGAATGTTGTGCCAGACTCATACATGTACATTATGCACAATGAATGTCTATTGACAGTCCTAGTCAAAAGTAAAAAATATAGCAATTCAAGGTTATATCATTATTTTCTTCTGTTTTCTACATTTGGTGAAGACTTACAAAGGATATATAAAGTCTACACACCCCTGTTAGAATGCCAGATGTTTGGGATGTTAAAGAATAAGACAAAGAGAAATAATTTCACACATTTTTCCAATTTTAATGTGACCTTTAATGTGAACAATTCTATTGAAAAACAAACTGAAATCTTCAAGGGTGTATAAATGAGAAACAAATCTTACAATAACCTGGTTTCAGAGGTGTGCACACCCTTTTATTACTGGGCATATGACTGTGTTCAGAATTAGCCAATCACATTCAAACTCATGTTAAATAGCAGTCATTACACACCTACCATCATTTTAAGTGACTCTTAATCACAAATAGCTGTTCTAGGAGGATTTTCCTGACATTTCACAGAGCGTATTCTTCATATGAATGGGCTATGGGGTAGGGTGGCAAGACAGAAGCCTTTTCTTACAAAGATAAAAATCCAAGCCCGAATGAAGTTTGTAAAAACATGTCTCCCAAAAAAATCATGTGAAAATGTGTTATGATCTGATAATTTGGCCATAATTCCTAAAGGTATGTTTGGCGCAAAATTAACACTGCACATCACCCGAAGAATACAGTGAAGCATGGTGGTGGCAGCACCATGCTTTGGGGCTGTTTTCCTTCTGCTGGAACCAGGGCCTGAGTCAGGGTGGAGGGAATTATGAACAGTTCCTAATACCAGGCAATTCTGGCACAAAACCTTCAGGTGTCCGTTAGAAAGCTGAAGAGGAAGTTCAACTTTCAGCACGACAATGACCCAAAGCACACATCCAAATCCACAAAAGCCTGGCTTCACCAGAAGGTTAACATTTTGTAATGGCCCAGCCAGAGTCCAGACCTGAATCCAACTGAAAATCGGTGGGGTGATCTGAAGAGGGCTGAGCACAGATGTCCTCGCAATATTGCCACGTCAAGATGTGCCATGCTAATAGACTCCTACCCAAAAAGACTGAATGCTGTAATTAAATCAAAAGGTGCTTCAACAAAGTATTAGTTTAAGGGTGTGCACTTATGCAACCAGATTATTGTGAATTTTTAATTTTTCCCCTTCAAAAATGTCAGTTTGTTTTTTCAATTTAATTGTTGGAAAAAGTTCAGATATGATACAGTCCCCTCCAAATGTATTGGAACGATAAAGCAAATTACTTTGTTTTTGTTGTTCACTGAAGACGTGGGTTTAAGATCAAAATGTGAGTATGAGACAAGAGTTGTGAATTTCAGCTTTCATTTCCTGGTATTCACATCTAGATGTGTTTAACAACTAAGGAAATATGACTGTTTGTATTAGACCACAGCATTTTTAGGTGAGCAGAAGTAAGGGAACAAATAGTAGTTAAAGTAAATAACATTTAATATTTGGGGGCATAAACCTTGCTTGCAATAACTGCCTCAAGCCTGCAACCCATCGACATCACCAAACGGTTGCATTCTTCATTTGTGATGCTACTCCAGGCTTTTACCACAGCTTCTTTCAGTTCTTGTTTGTTTTGGGGTGTTTCTCCCTTCAGTCTCCTCTTAAGGAGGTGAAATGCATGCTCTATTGCATTAAGGTCAGGTGATTGACTTGGCCAGTCTAAAACCTTCCACTTTTTCCCCCTGATGAAGTCCTTTGTTTTGTTGGCCATCATCAGTTACATCATCAATGCATATAAATGAGCCTGTTCCAGAAGCAGCCATTCACGCCTAAGCCATGACCATGCTGCGCAGATGAGCTTGTATGCTTCGGATCATAAGCAGTTCCTTTCTTTCTCCACACTTTGGCCTTTCCATCACTTTGGTTGATATTAATCTTGGTCTCATCAGTACATAAGATTGTGTTCCAGATCACTTGTTGCTAATTGATTGTTATTCTACAATGTGGTAAATAGTAAAACTAAAGAAACACCCGTGTGTCAGTAGGTGTGTCCAGAGTTTTGACTGCTACTGTATATTTGTTGTAATTTTTGTTATGATTCTCTGAATCCTCACTTTAAATATTTTATTAGTAGCTTGAAAATTTACTTGGCGGTCATTTTCCAGTTGTCAAACGTTCTTGAACCATTATTTATATATACTATATAACCAGGTATGCTAAAATGTGTATGTATTGTGTAGGTCTCTTGTCAGCCAAAAGTATCCTCCACCCTTAAACTAATGCTAACATTTTCAGATTCCACATGTTACTGTATGTTTAGGAAATTATTCAGGTCTCTATCCTCTTCACTCCAGAATTGTTATTAAACCATTCCAGGTTGCTTTTAATTGGCTTTTGGGGTTGTTTTCAGTAGTAACTTTTTGTCAGTTGTACTCCAAAACAGCTAATGATCTGTTAATTTCACGTATTTAAGGCCAGCAATACCAACAGCAATCTTACAGCAAATATATGCATTCAATGGAAAGGTACACCCTTCCTGCAATCAGATATGTGGATATTTAATAATGCTGCAGTGTTGCTTTCTGCCTCTGGCACTGGGGAACTTGAATGTGCAAAAGGCATAATGAAATAAACGGATTATTGGTTGTGTAGGAACAAAACGTTCAACCCAGACTTACCATTAATTTGTTTTTGTAACAAAATCACCAGAAAAATAATCCAATGAACTGATATCCTGGATGGTTAAATTGCTTAATGCCATGAAAAAATTAATTGGTGCCAGTGGACCAAAACTGGTGAAAGGGTAAATGTTAGTCTTGAGTCCTTGTTGTAAATGAGATAGTGAACTCAATAAGGCCCCTTTTGCCCCCAGTCGCGCCTAGCCTGCTCCACTAATTTATTAAGGTTTTTCCTAATTTGTCCTAATTTTACCAACAGCAATCTTACAGCAAATATATGCATTCAATGGAAAGGTACACCCTTCCTGCAATCAGATATGTGGATATTTAATAATGCTGCAGTGTTGCTTTCCGCCTCTGGCACTGGGGAACTTGAATGTGCAAAAGGCATAATGAAATAAACGGATTATTGGTTGTGTAGGAACAAAACGTTCAACCCAGACTTACCATTAATTTGTTTTTGTAACAAAATCACCAGAAAAATAATCCAATGAACTGATATCCTGGATGGTTAAATTGCTTAATGCCATGAAAAAATTAATTGGTGCCAGTGGACCAAAACTGGTGAAAGGGTAAATGTTAGTCTTGAGTCCTTGTTGTAAATGAGATAGTGAACTCAATAAGGCCCCTTTTGCCCCCAGTCGCGCCTAGCCTGCTCCACTAATTTATTAAGGTTTTTCCTAATTTGTCCTAATTTTCCTAATTTGCCACCAGTCTGAATATTTACATCTCTTGTCCTCCTTTTTGAATCCAGGCACACAAAATTGTGCTAAGCCATGTCTTCGCGTGTGCTGCTTCGGCAGCAGCTGATGCGGGAACAAGCCCAAGAACAAGAAAGACGGGAGGCCCAGCAGCAGGCCACTTTGTCTCAGCTGCGGGCTACTGACTCCAGCCCTGCCATTTCGGTCACTCTGCCCCCAATTTCTGCTCGTCCTCCACCCACACAGGTTCCCGTGGAGGTATTGAAGGTGAGGTCCTATGTCCAAAGGCTTCCTTTCAGGGGATTTACGCTAGCATGGCATGTTGTGCAGTTTACTGGCTGCTTGTAATAGACTAAGCTGGCATGTTACATGTTGCATTCTCTGGTGGTTGTTTGACTGTTGTTTCTTTAAATCTGATAGGTTGAGACACATCTGGAGAACCCCACCAAATACCACATCCAGCAGTCTCAGAGGCAGCAGGTGAAGCAGTATCTCTCCACCACCCTTGGCAATAAAGTTTCAACTCAGACCCTGGGTCTGTCACCCTTGCCTGTTTCTACCTCCGCCCCTGAGATGGCTCCAATGGCACAAAGTGCTCCCAACAGCCCCATGGCTTTACTCAACCTGGGTTCCAAAAACGAGGAGGTATGTACAGGTAAATGCCAAAATAATGGATACAGTGATAGTTACAATAGGGCATTGGCCCCAGGTGTCATACAAGAACAGCTTCAATGCGCCTGGAATGTCTGGAATTCCAATCATGATAGACGGTGACGTGACACCATTGTTACGCATTGCCAATAGGAAGATGTTGAATTTACTAAAATGACTAAATGACATTCACAGATTTTTTTAACAGAAGAGTTTGGTGATGTTTTATAAATGTTTTGAGAAGAACGGCATGGCTAACCCACCCCAACATCCAGGATCGCACATGAGATATCTGTTCAAACAATTCTAAATGGATTTCTTGGTATTTCATCTTTCATGTGAAATATTGTGTAATGCCCTATTCCTCACCATACATTGCATGTTTTTATGAAAATGCTTGTCACTCAGAAAGAAGTTAAACATTATGTAAAATGTTTGCATTGGAATCTGAAAATATCTATAATTTTTTGGCTGATAAAGCCCGACCAGCTTTTTTTTTTTGTTTAACACCAACACATTAATATTTGATTTATGTTTGTTCTTGGGATGTCCGGCTGAAAGGTGAATTTCTTCCCTTCAGTTTTTGTAGTGGACTGAAGCAGGTTGTCTTGTAGAATTTCCTGTATTTGGCTCCATAAATTCTTCATTTTTGAAAATATGTCCAGTCCATGTTGATGAGAAGCATCCCCACATCCTGATGCTGCCACCACCTTACTTCACTGTAGGGATTGTTTGTCTTGAGGCATGGGTAGTATTAGGTTAGTGCTAAACATAGGACTTTTGAGTTTTGGCTACAAAGCTCTGTCTTTGTCTCATTTGACCATAATGGATCATTTTCATGCTTTCTGGCAACTATCAGATATGCTTCTAGATGGTACTTTTTGAATGACAGCTTCTTTGTTGCCTCCTTACCATATAGGTCAGTGTTATGCAGAACTATTGACATAGTTGACTGGTACACCATCCAGCCCCTTCCATCTATAGCTCCTTCAAAGTGATTGTAGGCCTTTCTTTGGCTTATTTCACAATATGTCTTGTTTAAAAGCTGGCTTTCACAGTAAAGGGGCTAATGCATGCAACATACTGTTTTTCTCAAATATTTCCCAACATAAAATGACACATTTAATAATAGATTTTTAGTTTCAGTGTTAAAAATGAAAAATAACTATAAAACCACAATATACCTTTTTGTAATTCAATAATATTAGAGAATTGTTCAGGTGTCTGAATACTTTTGCAAGGCATTGTAATTTCAAAGCATCGTATATTTGTAAAACACTTTTGCAAAGCCTTGCTATCTAGTTGCTTTGGTTATAGGTAATTTACCCAAAGCATCCTGTCCTCCTCTTTGATCTGTAGGTGTATGACATCTTAATGATGTATGTAACATTTAACAGACTTTGCTTTAGAACAAATGTAAATGAAATTGACATTTTCAGGATACGATGAAAATGTCCATTTAGCAAGATGATAAAATGTAATTGCATTGGTTCATTACTGACATGTAGCTAATCATTAAAATCTGAGCGGTCTCACTCGAGCTAGCAGTGTCAATATAATCTTCTTCCACATCCACTCCCATTGATTCTGTGGGGAGCCAGCCTGTTCTCCTCAAAACATTACTTGATTTTATTGGGGGTTAGCCTGTTGTTCTCAAAATATTGCCAGCAAGTTACAACTCAAATCACCCAGAATTTATAGGCATCTTGTTTAATCTGGAAAAAAAGCTAAGGAAAGTAAATTGATAAAAATTACCTTATTTTCAGACATTCTGTATGTTCAATAATGTGGTCAGTTATTTCTTTGACTTCAGGATTTGTTCTGTAATGACACTTAAGGTCTTACAGTAAGGAGACATGCCTGCTCATCTCGTCCTTGTTGGCTTGGTGTCACAGTCTGCTGTTAAATACTGCACTGACAGTTTAATGATGTCTGCATCTCTCTTACACACATTACTTTGCTTTTTAAATCATGCTTTACTTGACAATTACTCACTTTGTGTCAGGTTGCCTCCACAAAATCAATACGGTTGAAGTTGTCCTATAACTTTCATGTTTTTCTAAATTATTTTTTATTAGGTGTTCTAATATTTTATCCCTGATAAGTAATTATATGTATTGGTTGTGTGTGTCTGCATGTGGGCGTGCGCTCGCCTATCTTTCCAGATTAATGATGTAATTGAAGACCTCATCAGCCTCGAATCAAGTTTCAATGATGACTTCATGACATTTATTGACTCCAGTCTACAGCTGCCTAATACGGTATGTTGAGTTATGGACATGTGTTATTCATGCATTTGTCCATTGCATTTAGGCTAATCCAAATACAGAAGTATGGCCATGGTTAAACTAAATGTGTCTGTCCAATTGATTATAATCCAATGACATGTCATTGATTGCTTCCCTATTGTTTTGTTTTATTATTATCCTGCAATGTATGTCTGTGTTGTCTATGTTGAAATTATCAACCTGGAATTCAGTGCAGTAGGAGTCAACATACACTTCTGACACTCCACTAAGACTTATCAGGCCAGTGTTGTCTGGGTGGGGTAGCAAACAGTGGAGAGGAGAGAGGAAATTAGTACAAATCATGCCGGCCATGGCAGTATGTAAGTTGGACAGATGTACAATGTAGAAGGTGCTCAATTTAAAAAGTCGTTAACTTCTCAAACAATTAAGTTTTGGTTTTGCTTCAAGAGGATAAAAAGAAAAGAGACAACATTCAGGTAAAACAACAATGTTCTAAGGTAACACATGGCCCAAGATAACAAGGCCTAGTTAATGGGATTAGACAAACAGTAATTTGTGTCACATTTACAGTATTTATTTATCAGATATCTGTTTATGAGTGTATTAAATTTGAATTTGCTGCTGGTTTTTCAGAACAAAATTCTTAATCCCCACAATGTATTTGGTCTTAGCTTAATTACATTACATTTTAGTCATTTAGCGGAATTGCAATAATGTGCTTAAATTTTATTCTATATTGGACAAACAAACTGCGATATTGTAATATTTTATCTCTCTTAAGAAATGAATTGTGATATTTCTTAAGAGATGTTTCTACATAAACTTACCTTTTTCATGAGATTTATTGGAAATGTATGATGTTGGATTCCCATTATCGAGTGGTTAGGGTTGGAAGGTATAACAGTTATATGACTGTTCCTATAGTACGTATGACAAGACAATAGAGCACAATAGAAACTAGTTATTTCCTTATTTGAATTTAAATGTTCCAATAGGTTCTCAAGAAGATCATCCATGTTTGATCTTAATGCAATGGTCTCCCCTGTGTTACAGCTTCCAGGGAACCTTCTGGATGTATACAGTACTAATGGAATGGCAGCACCTACTCTCACTGTCAGCAACTCCTGTCCAGCTGATCTCTCCAATATTAAAAGAGAATACCCTGGTATGTCTTTTTCTGTATACTTGCCTATGGTCCTTACTGTCCAGTTCCTCTTGCATTTCATGCAGGCTGTGACGATCATCATGTCTGTTATATAATATGGGTGTCCAGATCTCATCATACTAGTTTCCACAAATGTTTCCGTTATCACAGTTTATTCTCAATCGGGTATGTTCAAAATGGGAAACTTTTTAAATAGTTTTAAATGCTGGTAAAGCTTATACCTCAACTCTCTTATTGCACCACAAGTCAGAGTATTTGCAGTGTTTCGGATGTTTGTCACACCATGTTTGTAGTTTAAACAATTATCCTGACAGAGCAAATGGCAAATTGACATGTATTATTTTAATAAACCTTATATTAAAAAAACATGTAAATAAATAGTTCATGGCAACCGGATACTTTAAAATTCGCTTTTCCCACCCTGTGCTAATTTGTTTTGAGACTATGCCAGAACCAAATCAGCATTTTCCATCTGTCGTCTCTCACAAAACTACTAGATGGTTCTTCAGCACATTAAACAACTTCAAGTAAATGAAGAAACCAGCGTTTGGGTTTAAACTGTTTTGGTAGCCAGTTTATTAGGTACACCTTTCCATTTATAAAAAATACATGTCTCCTACCAATAATGAATCATGTGACTGGGGTTTGCAATATAAAGCAGACAGAGGGCAATAAAGCCTTTATTTACTGTTTGATAAATAAAGGCTAAATAGCTACCCTAAAGTATATGTTGTGTTTAAGATGCAGATAACAAAGCACTGATGAAAGACAGACAGAAGAAAGACAACCATAACCTCAGTGAGTCATAGTTTCTTTTCCTCCTTTTGTTTTTTTAACTCACTTCTGTGTTGTTCTCTGCAACAACATTCCTAGCCAGTTGTTGTTCCTCTAAAGAAGTGGTAGTGATTTTAATTTCCCAATCTCTTTGCCTGCATGATTTCACTTGTCAGTTGAAAGAAGGCGGAGGTTTAACATCAATGACCGCATAACAGAGCTGGGGTCCATAATTCCCAAGTCAATTGATCCGTGAGTTTTCCATTCTTTTTCTTTTATTCCTTGAATTACCTAGTCAATGTAAATCTCCAAATGTTCTATTTCTATGAGACTCAATATTTTCTCTGGAACGATGTTCTCTCTTTATCTCACATTGCTATAGGGAGATGCGTTGGAATAAGGGCACAATCCTAAAGGCCTCTGTGGACTACATAAGGAAGTTGCAGAAAGAGCAGCAAAGGGCCAAGGAGGTAGAAATGCGTCAGAAGAAGCTGGAACAGGCTAACCACAGTTTGTTGCTGCGAATCCAGGTCAGTTCTTCGATACTGTTACCATCAAAATAAGTAGATGCAATAAATGCAATATGGGTTTTTGACCAATATTCACCATTTGTGAAGGAGTTGGAGATGCAAGCTCGGTTCCATGGCCTTTCCAGCTCAGTGTCCTCTGGTCCGAATTCGGACCCCTTCCTCCAACAGCAACTTCATCAGGGAGGGCCTACACTGGGGCCCAGCGCTGATGACCAAAACCTTTTCAGCCTACAGGCAGCAGCTATGGCACAGCCTGTCCCCACGTCCTTCCTCTCCCCACCAACCTCAAACTCCCCTGTGGGTGTGCCAGTAAATAGCACCCTGGACCTGGGCAGTCTGAGTTTTGCTGAGCTGGATGACACTTCCAATGCTGGTCTATATGCAGAAGTGGGTTTGGGGGACATCCTAATGGACGAGAGGTGCACACTGTCCCCAGAAAGAGTGGGTCCCCTGTTTTCTCTATCACCAGGTGCCTCAAAAAACAGCAGCTGTAGGAGCAGCTTTAGCATGGAGGAGGATTTGTGACAGGGTCATAATGGGGTCCAGTTTGTTAAGAGAAACCAGGTATTTGGGGATAAGACAACTATAGGGAAAGAACGCTGATCCCAGGAAAGTAATTTAAAGGAGAATTTGACTATTTTGTTTAATCTTTATAGTCCTCAGGCAAGTAAAAAAAAATCTTTGGTTTCTTAAAAACCCAATACAAATTTCAGCTATGTTTTCCTAATGGTACCATACAATATATGTAAGTGATCTGGGTATGAGTTAGCCTAGAGGTCAGAACATCTGACAAATAACCAAAAGGTTACTATATTGAATCCCAAGACAGCAAGGTACAGAGCTTGGTCCACAATTCCTGTCCTTTCACTGCTGAAGGCAGTTCACCTAAATTGCTTGCCAGATTGCTGTTAATAAAATTGTATTCTCAGTCATCGTAACTGGCAATATTAAGGTAAACAACATGTAATGGTAAAGCTACAATGAAATATCCACATTTGGCTTCTTGTAGATGTTCAAGTTGATTTGGCAGTAAAAATGGAAAAAAGCAAGACCTGATTACAATATTTGATTAATATCTAATGGTGGAGTATGTCTGTAATGGCTGTTTAAAGAATACTGATCCATAGATTAGTTTATCTTGGCCCATACACTACTTTTAGGTTGAAAAACATTAAGTTGTTACATAGTTACAGTGGATTTCAAAAGTCTATAGACCCTTATTGAAAATGCAGCTTTTGTTTTTGTAATTATGAAGTCAACCCAGATATTGTAAATTTTTTCACATTTGATAACCAACAATATTTCAATAAAAAACAAATGGACCATTACTCATTACTTAACATAAGTATTTTAAGTCAATTTAAACTTGAATGGCTTTGTTGTATAAGTGTGCACACCCCTCAACTAGTAACTGGTGGAAGCACTTTTTTGCTTGGATTACAGCTGTTAGTCTATATGAATAGGTCTTTATCAACCTAACACACCTGGTGTCTCTGTCAATATTGCGTAGAAACAATCCTAAGTGTGTTACAAATTAAATTAAGAATGTGACAAATAGCATAGCATAGACAAATAGGGATTTATGAAACAATCCTATGATCATTATACAAACACAGGTAAGCAGGAATGCATAATTGATACCACTAGGAAGGTTAGTATTATCTAACAAAATCCCTACTTTATATGGATTATTATAATAAAAGATCAACTGATGGAGTCAAACTACATGAAATGCTATAACCTGCTAAAATAATATAGACAAAATATGCATTGGAAAATCAATTAAAATATAAACATTCCATTATTTTTAAGAAAATCTAATTTACAAACTTCAAAAATATAATTTCTGCACTTATAGAAATTGTTGTATGCACGGTTTACATACAGATAAATGGATTTCACCGTTTTATTCTTGTTGAAAAGTTCAACCTCGGTCAAATTGTGAGGGGATCTCCAGTACACAGCTTTCTTTAATTTTGCTCCCCAGATTTTCAATTGGTTGACTGTGCTGTGTGCTTGGGATTGTTGTTTTCTGTGAAAGGTGATTCTTTTCCTGTGTTTTTTTTTTTCTGTCCGAGGGCGGTGGAGTTTGTGTCAAAGTGGTTGTGCCTTCTAAACCTGACCAAAGCCCCTGTTCTCACAGCAGAATGTTGCTGCCACCAAAATTGAAAGTAGGTACTGTGCATTTTGAGTGATGAAGCCTGTTGGCTTTGTTTCAATATGATTTCTGTAATTAAGACCAAAAAGTTCAGATATTTGCCTAAATGGTTTGGGAGATTAAGTGTGTCTTCTTGCCCAATATAAAGGGGCTTGGGTTTTCTTTTTTGTGAGAAATGCCACCCCACCCCACAGCTCAAAATTGTGGAGAATTGTAATGCAGGGATATCTGAGTTCCTGCCCAAAATTCTGGCAGCACTTTTAAGGTTAGTGTGGCCTCTTGGTAGCTTTCATCTTTACCTGTCATACATTATTTTGTTAGCTCCATGTGCATTATGGATATCTGTACAGTATGTAACAGCTGATTATATTAAGGGCTAATCAGAAGCACTTCAATTGATGTAAGGTGATGTCAAAATATTGTTTAGATCTAATCTATAGTAACAACATTGATTTTAAAGGGTGTACACAATTATGCAACCAAGGCATTTACGGTATTTTGGTCTCACAAATTATACTTTTTTTATTCATATTAAAGATTGTTAGTTAGGTGTTTTAAAAGGTGAGAAATGTCAAGTCAATGCCATGATCTTTCTTGATTTCAGACTTTTCTAAGACAAAAGCTGCATTTTTTATATTTTTTATAGCTGCCCTCATCTCAACCCTTGCATACAATGACGAAGTGGTGTTTTAGTCAGGTGTACTATTGCTTTATTCTACAATATATAGTTTGTGGACTTAGCTACAGAAAGCTGTGAGATTTGTTGTGTTATAAAACACATGATAATATATAATGATTCTATATTCACTGTATCTTACAAAACTTTTGAAAACAAGTTTGTTACACATTTTCTTATATTTAAAAAGCTTTTGTCTGTTGTATGGCTATAAAGCCGCTGAGTTACACAATTAACAATTTTTATTCATACTAAACTTGATGTCAAGAGAAATGTAGACCAAAGCTGCTGCAGCAAAAGAGAGGCCACCTTTCACAGAATTAAGATAGATACTTTTACAAATCACTTTAGAAGTGTATTATATTTTTGTATAGGTTGCTCCTTTCCCTTAACCCCATATACGGGTTGGAAATGGCAGATATGGGCACTGACGCACACCTTGCTTGGAACACAGTGGCTGTTCAGTAATGTGCTATGCATGATGTCAAATCTCAGGCTTATGGGTTTGACTGACAGCCGTTGTGAACTTGATTACTGTGCTAAAAAAAATTGCTCCCATCCCTCCTAAAAATTGGGCGATGTCTGCAAATGTTTGTTGTCTATGTGAGGAAAATGCTGTATTTATGAAGATTTAATGTATTTGAAAGATAACATTTTGAGGATTATAATAAATAACACTTTTGTGTCATACATACAAGCAAAACAAAGTGAGTCTGTATGTGCTCCAAAATGTATATTTCTAGACATACAGTGGGGAGAACAAGTATTTGATACACTGCTGATTTTGCAGGTTTTCCTACTTAATTTTTATCACAGGTACACTTCAACTGTGAGAGACGGAATCTAAAACAAAAATCCAGAAAATCACATTGAGGGATTTTTTTTTTTAAATAATTCATTTGATATTTGGTACAGAAACCTTTGTTTGCAATTACAGTGATCATACGTGTCCTGTAGTCCTTGACCAGGTTTGCACCCACTGCAGCAGGGATTCTGGCCCACTCAGGTCCGGAGGGTCTGGAGACTGGCTAGGCCACTCCAGGACCTTGAGATGCTTCTTACGGAGCCACTCCTTAGTTACCCTGGCTGTGTGTTTCAGGTCGTTGTCATGCTGGAAGACCCAGCCACGACCCATCTTCAATGCTCTCTAACTGAGGGAATGCTCTAACCCCAAAGAATGATGTTTCCACCTCCTTGCTTCACGGTTGGGATGGTGTTCTTGGAGTTGTACTCATCCTTCTTCTTCCTCCAAAAACGGCGAGTGGAGTTTAGAACAAAAAGCTACATTTTTGTCACATCAGACCACATGACCTTCTCTTATTCCTCCTCTGGATCATCCAGATGGTCATTGGCAAACTTCAGACGGGCCTGGACATGCGCTGGCTTGAGCAGGGGGACCTTGCGTGCACTGCAGGATTTTAATCCATGACGGCATAGTGTGTTACTAATGGTTTTCTTTGAGATTGTGGTCCCAGCTCTCTTCAGGTCATTGACTAGGTCCTGCTGTGTATTTCTGGGCTGATCCCTCACCTTCTTCATGATCATTGATGCCCCACAAGGTGAGATCTTGCATTGAGCCCCAGACCGAGGGAGATTGACCGTCATACAGTCTTTTCCTGCCTTCTCACCAAGCTGCTTGTCTATTGTCCTATATCCCATCCCAGCCTTGTGCAGGTCTACAATTTTATCCTTGATGTCCTTACATAGCTTTCTGGTCTTGGCCATTGTGGAGAGGTTGGAGTCTGTTTGATTGAGTGTGTGGACGGGTGTCATATACAGGTAACAAGTTCAAACAGTTACAGTTAATACAAGTAATGAGTGGAGAACAGGAGGGCTTCTTAAAGAAAAACCAACAGGTCTGTGAGAGCTGCAATTCTTACTGGTTTGTAGGTGATCAAATACTTATGTCATGCAATAAAATGCAAATTAATTATTTTTAAATCATTCAATGTGATTTTCTGGATTTTTAGATTCTGTCTCTCACAGTTGAAGTGTACCTTTGCTGAAAATTACAGACCTCTACATGCTTTGTAAGTAGGAAAACCTGCAAAATCAGCAGTGTATCAAATACTTGTTCTCCCCACTGTATGTGTGATAAGTGACATAGTGTGACAGTGTCAATCTATAAGGATGTTTGATGTGATGGGCTGTTAAGATAAGATAACATGGTGTCACACCCTGGGTTGTTCTGAACACAATGAGTCTGTTAGTCTATTGTGAAGAACAGATGCAGCTAAATTACATCAAAATGACATCCGTTCCTCTAAATTCCCTTGTGGAAGCCTATCTCTATAGGATTCTATTCTATAACATATTATTCATGTTTGAAATAGAATATGCTTTCAAATTATTTCCACCCAACGCTGATGGCGATTTATAATTCTGTGTTCCAGGAATGTTCCTGGAATATATCTGGATTTTTTAAATATATATATATAATACACAGATCTGGAAAATATTAAGAGACCACTGCACATTTTCCTTTCCAAAAAAGTCTAAAAGGAAGGTTTTGAGTGATGAACAGAAGCGTTCAATTTGCAGTGGTCTCTGCAAATTGGTCTCTTTTAACCTTTCTGTTCCTCTCTCAAAATTTAATTTTTCAACTTTTTGGAGAGGAAAGGAAAAGGTGCAGTGGTCTCAAAATGTTTTCCGGAGCGGTATATATAAAAAATAAAAAAAGAGAGTGTACAATCACTCCCATTACTCACTGTTTTATTGTTTCCAAGATATATATTAAAGGTGGGAATCATAGAGAGGCCGATGAATAAGAGACAGTGGTAAAGAGTGGAGACAGTATTTAAACCTGTTCTCCACTAGGTAGGCACATTTCTTCAGGGAAATGGGAGTGTTAGTGCTGGACCACGATTCCATGGTTGCATGAAAATTCTTATATTACTGAATGTATCTAAAATATTTTATTATTAGCGTGTTAATAAATCAGGACAGCATTGGATGTGCCTCAGATGACACGTCACCTCTCCTGTGTGCCTGGAGCGGAGATGAATCAGGGCCTTTATTGTATATTGGCCATCATTAAATTGCAGAGAAAAATGGGGAAAAACTGAAAATCTCCACAGTTGTGTGTCTGTGTAGGTTTTACTGGGAAATGTCTAGTTGTCCATTTCTTTGATGATTGTCGAGATTATGATTTTTTTCAAATAAGATTTGTATAGCAATTTTCTAAAGCCAAGCAACAAAGACATACAGTTAATTCATAATTATTCTACCCCCTATCTACGACTCCCTATTCTAAAAATATGTATGATTATGATGGAATTGTCTGCATTTATGTTGCTTTTTCCCAGAAAGTAATATTATGGTTTGTCTGTCACTCCTCAGCCCTCAACATTTGTTTAATTCGCTTTTCATACATTTTCATATATGTTTGTAAATCAGTTTTGTCGGCAGTGTAATGTGACCTGAATAAGGCTGTGGTTTGATAGAAGAGATATGTTACTGCTGTTCTGATTTTCTGTTATGTTTCTGTTTTACTGGAACAGGAACATCTGACCGCTTTAAAGGGAATATTTTGTTATTGGCCTCTGTGACTTATACTTGAATGTGTATTGAATTACTTTCAATTGCTCTAAATGTAAAATATTGTCTGATTATTAAAAAAATAAAGGTGTTTATCTATGTTGAATGCTTTTTACTTCAGTGATGTTGCTCAATTTTACAGTTTAATGCTCCATTTCATCATGATATTTCAGAGAGGACAAAGTAGAAGGACTTCACAGTGCAGTGTGTCCTTGGTGAATGCAGTGTCTGAGTGCATGCAGTTCTGAACATTGTCCTTGCATGACTGGATTTTTGTGTCAAGTTTTTCAGTTGGTGAAAGCAATTTTTTTAGTTCCCCCAGCTTTACAGAACGGTTCTGAAATGTAATTGATCACATGAGAGGGTTAAAGGCATCATGGTGGTATTAATTCAAATCCATACTTGTGGTCGTCTTAATTTTCAAAGTTATTTCTTGTGAGCATGGTCATTGTGGTCGTAGTTTTAGGTTTGTGTACCGTACTTTCCCCAACACCAGTGTGGTGTAATGAGAAATGTCTGTTCAGGAAGAGTGGAAGTGTATTTAATGAAGAGATGCTTCTGGCCACATCAATGCTCCAACACAACCTTGGTGATGTTAATCAGGGGTCCTAGGTAACATTTGCTTCTCTAAAGATCTGCAACACCAGGTGTGGACTATCAGCCCCACCCTCTTGAGCTCACCTGGAGAGGTGTGAAACTCTGAGCAAACTGGAGTGTAACTAAATGCATGATATTGTGGAATTTATCTGTAGTGTTAGGATTTTCCCCATTCCCCATAAAGGTCAGAATAGGCTGATATGTTTTATTGTACTGTATGTGGTATGGGTCAAACTTCACAAGAAAATTGTTGAAGTTATTGTCCTTGTTGCATGTCAGACAATAACTGGCAGCAACGCCCAGTCCATTTGATAATTTTGCATTGATATAGTGGGACAGTTCCTGTTCATTGTATTTGCCAAGGTAAAGTAATGCTAATGATTATGTGGGGGAGTGTTTTAGATATGTCTGATATTAGGATAAATAGCCATGTCTCCAAAAAGGTATTTGAGTTTGTCCTCGTTAAAGAGACCTCCCAACACATGTTGTAGACATTTTCAGGAGTCGATCTTTAACAGAAGCTCCTAACATTCCTTCGTGCTATAATGTCTTAAATATTTATGGTATGATTAGTAGATCGTTAGGCTAGTTGTGAGGATGTTGAATCATGTTGGTATGTAACTATGTTTTGTATTGTAATTTTATTACTTGATTGGAACTTTGGAATATAGATTACTATGGCATTCCTCATTCATTTCCATACTCAAACTCGTAGGGCTACTGGGAAGTGCACACACATAAGTAAGTCTAAGCGACCAGACTTGGAGTCCCTGACTCCTGGAATTCTCAAAGCAGATTGGTTAGGCCCAGGAATATATGACCGAGTCATCACTGAGTCGTTGGACTTAATTGATGTTCTTTTAGACCCAGGAACATGCCATCTTACTGTATTGTTCATGTTAAACGACATACACCTTATGGCTGATAATGATGACTGATATAGGCACATACACACACGTAAATCGAAGTGACCAGACTGATCGTCACTGAGTTTCAGGTTGCTACACCGTCCCTCGTCTTCAGGACTTCACTGCTGAGGAGCATTGAGGATAACGTAAGCTGTGAAACATACAATATTTTAAATGTCTGGCTTGTGACGAAAGATTAGCTGCCTTTTCTAAGGACTTCCAGCATATCATTGAGATTTGCTTATGTTTACTAATAATATGGAGTCAGATTATTTAAACATATATTTATTTATCACTAAGCTTACGTTCCCTTGCACTCATTTCCCTAGCCATCCCCAGGTAACCATATAGTGGTAAAACATTCCACCCACTCTCCCTTTTTACCTCGCCTACTACACCAGTCTAGGAGTTAAGTTGACCAATGGAAAAAGTACTATTGAATAACTATTTTATTTTCATTTAATTGTGTGTAGCAAAAGCAAAAAGTTTAGACACATTCCTTATCTTAACAATCTCTTCTTAAGTGATGAGTGGAACATCCATAAATTTCCTCAGTTGACTGCAATAACAGAAAAAAGTACAAAATCTCAGGAGCCAGTGGTATCATGGCAAATGTAAACTCATCAACATATTCAAAATGTGCAAACTATGTGAAAAATAAAATCGATGTACAACAAATGTTTTAAAAGTCAGAAAATCAGACCGGAAGATATATTCTTTCACTGCACTTTAAAACTTCTGAATACTAAAATATATTAGTTTTGTAGAATTCATGCTCTATTGATTCATCCATAATATTACTTTGTTCACAGTTTTTTATATTTGTATTCTTATTCATCCTTTCCCAAATGCTGATACCTTCTTCTTCCCCCATGGCCACTTTACTTTGAAGTAAATTTGTATATGAGCAGATTTATAGTCTACTTCATCACTACTCTAAGTTAACTGTGTTTAGAGTGCAGGGGTGCCCTCTGAACAGTCTCTATCCATATTCTTCTCTTTGCTGCTTATACAAGCAATTTATAAACTGCAGTAAATTGTCACAAGTTGTCTATATGGCGTTACAGTGAGCTCTTTTGAAATGGCTACATGTGCAGCTCAGTCCTGATGCTTTGTCTTTTGACCAATCACATTAAATCTTTAGAGTTTATCTAATTTGGGTAAATAATCTGGTGCATATCTCATGCATGCATGCAGCCTATGGTACATGTCGTCAATGCAGGCAGAAAGTGCCAAGAACTAAACGGAAAAAGTTAATATATTGTTGATTCCATAGTCCAAGGAGTTTAGCCTGCACTGTATCAACAATATTTGATGGTCATGTCCAGACACCCACAGCATCCACGGTGATGGTCATGTCCAGACACCCACAGCATCCACGGTGATGGTCATGTCCAGACACCCACAGCATCCACGGTGATGGTCATGTCCAGGCACCCACAGCGTCCACGGTGATGGTCATGTCCAGACACCCACAGCGTCCATGGAGACGGTTAGGTCCAGACACCCACAGCGTCCACGGTGATGGTCATGTCCAGACACCCACAGCGTCCAGGGTGACGGTTATGTCCAGACACACACAGCGTCCATGGTGACGGTTATGTCCACACACCCACAGCGTCCAGGGTGACGGTTATGTCCAGACACACACAGCGTCCATGGTGACGGTTATGTCCACACACCCACAGCGTCCAGGGTGACGGTTATGTCCAGACACCCACAGCAGGCATGGCAGCCCAGCACAGAGGCTAATAAATATTCCCAAGGCTGGCAGAAACTTTCTTTGACTACAATGAACAACCGAAGTTACAATCCAAATATCATTCAGAAGTAACTCTGTTCATGTTTCTTAAGACACATGGCCATATTATAAGCAATTAAGTAATGGTGTAATCAAAAGCATAGCAAAATTGATTAAGATAATTATCATACATAGCAAATTATGTAATAGATGAAAAATACTTTGCAGCACATCCACATGTTTGGCATTTGCATGTTTGTCAAGAAATAAATTGTACTTACAGTAAACTGGGGCACTGAAAGAAGATGTGGCATTGTTGAAATGTACATTGTAACCTAAACAACAAAGCAGGTTACTGCTCACCTCCCTCCAATGCACCTCAACCTAATCTGTGTTGTGTTGATACATGTGTGTGTGAAAAGACATACAGAAAAATAACTGCAGCGCTTGACCTCACTCTACTGGAGTCAAGGTACTTCTAAGCAGTCATAAAGGATGTAAGACTTGACATCCCAATCCTAATCTGTTTTGAACTACTCCAATCATTTATATAATGTATTGCCTTCTATGACCTGAGGTCAAGGTCCACTCACAATAACTCCCATCGAGAATCACTATGCAGAATTTTGCAGAAGTATCTCCAGTGTACTATGATAAACCCCAAATAATGCATGCAGAGAATAATTAGTCCCAAACCAATAATAATTAAATTAGAAGGTGTTAATTCTCAAACTGTTCCATGAAGTCATTATCTACAGATTAATCTACAGATGCAGGCTCTGTTCACATATACCATAGAGCCCCAAAACAGCAAAACAGTTCAGACCCAACAAAATAATGAGTTAACTATATATCACACTCGTGATTGAGGGCCAAGGGTGAGGGGAAATGGTCACATTATATGCTCTTTCCACTATTTATTTTTTCTGGAGCGTGGATTTTTATCAAATCAATTTTTGTAAATAATTTGGTTTTGACATAATAAGGTAAGCAAATTAAAAGTATGCAAATCATGAAGGCGAAAAAATCTGCTTCTTTCACCAAAGCGATTTTTCCCCCCCAGCGTTGTTAAAAAAAACTGTAAAAAGAGCCGTTTGTTCACTAACGATGCATTACGACTCATGTTCTTTCAGAGCCAAATTTAACGAATCTATCCGATGATTTCCGGTTTCGATTAGCGTCATGCTGGCAACATTAGAGATCCGGTAGCAACAATAATACTTCCGGTTTTCGGATTTTGCCTTCAAAATAAAGGCATATAACATACACATTTCTATTGGTAGGAATAGGGAAAAGGTTGGTATAAGTACAGAAGGTGTTGTATATTTCTATGAAGTAGCTAATGGGCTTCAGACACAAACCAATTGTAATGATGTACAACAACATGATTCAGAATCAGAGATTTCTGTGATTCCACAGAATGAATAATTATCCAACCTTACAGTGAATGAAGCGATACCCATTTTGATTTTTCTAAATATTAAATCAGCATTTCAAGAATGCCATAAAATATTACTTTCAGCTGGACATACTACCTGCTGACTGCTTAGCAAAGGACATGCTCTAAATTCACAGTCTAAATGCAAAACAAATGATAGTAGAATCAAGGAAGATTTCTGTACAAAGCATTGGTGAATAACTTATTTCAGTACAACAAAGCAGAGCATGTAATATATCTAAGAAATCAAAAGGCTCCCAACATTCCAACTGTTATGTTACCCATACCCCAAACACTTTGCTTATAAAAATTGACACAGTGAGGATGCACTTACCTAGAAGCTTTACTTTATCTTCCATATTTAGCAAACACACATAAAATATTTCCAGTATAGTCAGATTTTCAGATAAATACCCATTTATGAAACAGAATTATATCATGACCAGCTTTGGCATGCAAACTGAACTAAAACATCAAAGTTGCTGTTGGGCTATACTTTTGAATTACTCAAGAAGTTCTTACACAAGGACCAATTCTGTCTTCTTGCATATGAAATATTCTATACTGCGGCATATATAATATTTTTTTCTGTGTAGGGCAATACATAAATTATATTTTTGAGTTTGAAGTAACACGTTGGCCTCTTATTTAGAAATGCTCTTAATTGTCGTGATCCGGAAGTGTTTTTTTTAAAAGTGGTAGTACTATAGGCTGTTTTCCATTCGTCCCCCTCCCGGATACGCACCAGGTTATAGGCACTCCTGAGGTCCAACTTTGTGAAAAAGCGGGCCTCGTGCATTCTCTCGACCTCCGCAGAGATCAAGGGGAGAGGGTAGCGGAACGGGATGGTGATCTTATTCAGCGCCCTGTAATCGATGCACGGGCGCAAACCACCGTCCTTCTTTTCCACAAAGAAGATACTCGAGGAGACCGGTGACTCGGAGGGCCTAATGTATCCCTGCCCTAACGCTTCCTCAACATACGCGGACATCGCCGCAGTCTCGGTGCGGGACAGGGGATACACGCAACCCTTAGGGAGTGTGGCTTCACTTAAGAGGTTTATCGCGCAATCCCCCGGCCTATGAGGCGGTAACACAGAGGCCTTAGCCTTGGAGAAGACCGCGGCCAAGTCCCTGTATTCGGGAGGAATTGGCAAGATGGGAGCACTGTCTGGACTTTCCACCGTGGTTGAACCCACGGAAACACCCAAACACCTACCTTGGCACTTCTGCGACCACCCCGAAAGGACCTGACTAGACCACGAAACGACAGGATCATGGAGGGACAGCCAGGGGAAACCTAGAACTACCAGGAATGTGGGGGAATCAATAACGTTAAATGAAATATTTTCGTGGTGGTAGTGAAAGGTGACCATAAGGAGTGGGACAGTACTTTCCTTAACAAATCCCGACCCTAGTGGCCGGTTATCTAATGCTCTCACAGGTAGGGGGCTGGTGAGGACCTGGAGGGGAATACGTGCGCGTAAAGCGAAATCCCTGTCTATAAAATTCCCAGCCGCGACTGAATCTACTAGCGCCTTACACTGTGAAAGTGATGGAAAACCGGGGAATTCGACAGGGACGGTGCAGAGAGTGAGCGGAAAGGCAATCGGTGAGTGTACATGCGCTACCTGGGGTGATACGGAAGTGCCATGCCTGTCACCTCTGGAGACGGAGACAGAGGGGTAGCGTGGAGCAGCGAAACCGCCCCAGCGCTTAACTGATCCCCTCTGAGCCCCAGCTCCTCGCCCTCTGCCCGGGAGTGCAGCCGTCCCCAGCTCCATAGGGACGGCGGTGTCGAGGTGGTGGGTTGGAACAGCCGGGCCCCCACTAGGACGTCCTCGGGCAGCCAGCATATTGTCGAGACGGATAGATGTTTCGACCAATTTCTCTAAAGAGAGGTTCACGTCTCGACATGCTAGCTCCCTTCGGACATCCTCCCGAAGGCTACAGCGGTAGTGGTCGAATAGGGCCCGGTCGTTCCACCCAGAACCCGCTGCCAGGGTTCGGAACTCCAGTGCGAACTCCTGCGCCGATCTCGTCCCCTGCCTGCCTCTCTCCACTCGTGTGGATGATCGAAGACGACCCGGAAGCGACGGACGAACTCGGCATAGCTGCCCTGGAAGGGCCCCTCGATGTTCCAGACGGCGGTGGCCCATTCCAGGGCTTTGCCGGACAGGCAGGAGACGAGTGAAGAGATCTTCTGGGCATCGGTCGGTGCAGGATGAATCGCCTGGAGTGCGATGTCCACTTGGAGTAGAAAACCCTGACAGCGGTCAGCCGTCCCGTCGTAATCACGGGGAAGCGGGATGGGCATCGCTCCAATTCCGGGATGGGTAGGCTGGGGAGGCGGTAATGCAGCCAGTGCTGCGGGAACGGACCGGGCCAATTCTAGGCGCTGAACTGCCTGGACGAGGGTGTTCATAGCGGCGCCTAGGTTGGCCCGCATGTTGGTGTGATCGTGTATGATCTCCGCAACACCGGCTTCTTTTTGAGCTCCGTGCACCATTCTCTTCCTTTTCTTATGGTGTGTTATTCTGTCAGCGTTCTGGTGATCGAGGAAGGAGGAAGCGGACTGCGGAGCTATAACGTTAATATTCATTTAATAAAGATGAGCTGAAATATGCTCTGTATAGTAGAAACAATTACACACAAAGCAAAGGGAGCAGAGGGAACATATATACTGAGGGGAATGACTAAATGATGATCAGGTGCGCTAAACGAGACAACAGGTGCAATAAGTTGATGAGATGGGGCGATGGTGTCAGAAGGCCGGTGACGTCGAACGCCGAAGCCCGCCTCCTGCAGGGGGAGGATGGGCAGTAGATGGCGTAGTCGTCACACGGATCTGTTGTTCCGGGCCCAGGGTAGAACTGGGCCCTCATTCAATTATGGAATAATAAAACATAAAAAAAAAAAAAAGCCTATTTATGGAAAACATATTTATTATTTGAGTTACATAAAAGTGAGGAAGAGCAAGAAAAAAGGAGAGATCTGGGCATTGGGGGGCAGATCTAAGATTATCTCGTCCCAGGCCCAGGCAAGACTGTCAGCTGGCCTGCTCTTAAAAGTGCTGAGATCGGTACCCAACCCTAATTGGGATGCAGGTGGGCGATGTGCGGAGGGCAGGGATCCCATCTATACGCTACGATGCCTAAATGTAGAGTAATTGTATATCTTACGCAAAATATGTTATGTCTGCCCTCAGGACCGAACAGGTTTTCATTTAGGAAGAAACAGCTAAAAATGTGGGCAGTGGAGATGTTACTTTTTCAAACTTTCCTTCCTATATCCTTCAAAACAATTCATATTCACAGAGAACTATTTTAAAGAGAACTATTAGGCAGTATTCAATCGCTCTGTTAAAGAAGCACAGTGTATTATCTTGCATCCAACAGATTTCAGGGCTGAATATAATGAATATAATACCATGACTTGTCCCCCATCCTATTCCATCATCCTATTACCAAAAAAGACTGGAATAGTATTAGCTAGTCCAGGTAAGTTTAGGTTGGGGGGGACAGTACGGTGAGGGTTTCAAGTGAACACTTAAAAGATTTTAGGTGATTACGAGTCAATGCAGACTGATGGACGGACGTATGAGAAAGTTGCGGTTGGGAATATCTCTCAAGCATATCTCATCATAAATGTCTTTAGCTTAAAACATAATCTGCAGGTGTCTTCTGGTCATTTATGATTATATTCATGCACGTATCATAGTTAACATCTTGTATATGGCCCATTACATTTGTTTGCTGTGCAAGCAATTGTCCCTCTGTGTCTTTTCAACTGGTTAATAATCACGCTCACTTGGAACTGAGCTGCGGTGTCTCCTGACACAGGTGGACAATT